>JAFMOC010000152.1:125000-177500 GCA_019802505.1 Corydoras sp. C115 | reverse complement strand
CGTCTTGGGCGCTGGGCAGATAGACCCAGGACAGGGCGCCAATCCATCACTGGGCACACACTCACTCACACAGACACACTCTATATGGGGCAATTTTGAGAACTCAATTGACTTGATGCATGTTTTTGGACTGTGGGAGGAAACCGGAGAACCCGGAGGAAACCCACACAGACATGGGGAGAACATGGAAACTCCACCCAGATGGGGATTCGAACCGGGAATCCCTAGTGCTGAGAGGCGATCGTGCTAACCACTATGCCACCGTGCCGCCTATCCCTGAAATTGGTACTGTAATTAAAAATAGAATGTTTTTAGAACGCCCCTGTTGCTGGGGGCGGCATGGTGGCTTAGTGGTTTAGCACGTTCGCCTCTCAGCGCTAGGGATTCCCGGTTCGAATCCCCATCTGGGTGGAGTTTCCATGTTCTCCCCGTGTCCGCGTGGGTTTCCTCCGGGTTCTCCGGTTTCCTCCCACAGTCCAAAAAACATGGATCAAGTCAATTGAATTCTCCAAATTGCCCCATATAGAGTGTGTCTGTGTGAGTGAGTGTGTGTGCCCAGCGATGGATTGGCGACCTGTCCTGGGTCTATCTGCCCAGCGCCCGAGACGTTCTCCCCTGGATGGGCATGGGGAACCCCACCGCGACCCTAATAGAGGATAAAGCGGGAGATAATGAATGAATGATAGGTGTAGCTGTTGCTGGTGATAGGTGTTAAAAAAGTGAATTGACTTGTTAAACCAGACTGTCAACATTTATTAGGTGGGTCAAAAACATTTCCATGTTGAACCTGTTTGTTATATATAATGATTTTTCTGGACAAAAATTGTTATCCAAAACAAAAAAACAAAAACAAAACAAAATAGCAACTGTGTCCATTAAACGTGTAGGTGTTAGTTGTCTGAAGAGGATGACTTTACATGTTTTATTTATACAGTCAAAAAAATTATGAAATCTGATGAAGTGCCATAATCATTGTACGCTGTTGGGACCAGTACCAGTACGTCACGGGTTTAGGGCTCATCCTAAGCAGCCTGGAAATATGATCGGGAAACCAGCAAAAACCTTTAATCTAATAATCTGCATGTGTTTGGAATGTGAGCAGAAACCTAATGTTGTTATCATTGCTGCTGACTGGTTTTTAAAAATGCATTTCAGTATCAGCTCTTAAAGGTCAAGATTTTATCCTGACGAGCTTTTCTCCTCTTAAAATGAACAAGGTCTAAAGTAATAGTGACCAGAATCCCAGACTCAGAACATCTCGAGCAGATCACCAGGTTTCTCTGTGGCGCAATCGGTTAGCGCGTTCGGCTGTTAACCGAAAGGTTGGTGGTTCGAGCCCACCCAGGGACGGTGTATCTCTTTTAGAAAAGCCTTTAAATTTACTTCGGCTTCTACTTGACAATTTGATGCACAACTCTTTCTTCATAAAAGCTATATGTGTATAAGATTACATTTGATGACTTTTATGGTAATAAATTATAAATATTAAAGACAATAAAACAAATGGCGGCACGGTGGCTTAGTGGTGAGCATGTTCTCCTCTCAGCGCTAGGGATTCCCGGTTCGAATCCCCATCTGGGTGGAGTTTCCATGTTCTCCCCATGTCTGCGTGGGTTTCCTCCGGGTTCTCCGGTTTCCTCCCACAGTCCAAAAACATGGATCATGTCAATTGAATTCTCAAAATTTGCCACATATAGAGTGTGTCTGTGAGTAAGTGTGTGCCCAGCGATGGATTGGCGCCCTGTCCTGGGTGTATCTACCCAGCGCCCGAGACGTTCTCCCCTGGATGGGCATGGGGAACCCCACCGCGACCCCAATAGAGGATAAAGCGGGAGATAATGGATGAGGATTGTTTGTTTTGTTTGTGTTGTTACCCCTTGTGGACGTTTAGAAACTATAAAGATGAGTAAAACATTTTTAACAATACCTTTTAAAAAAAAATAAAAAATATTTGGTACAGCGCTCAGCAAGGGTGAGCCCACCTCTTTAGGAGCAGGTCTCTGTGGCGCAATCGGTTAGCGCGTTCGGCTGTTAACCGAAAGGTTGGTGGTTCGAGCCCACCCAGGGACGCAAGACGTTTTTCGAAAACTCCCTAAACAAGCTGTTTGTCTTGTCGAAATATGAAATAATTTATCCATTTACTCCCAAAGAGACCGAAACTTATTTCCTTATTAAATATCTGCTGATCAAGATAATTTGTATGAATCGCAAAAACACTGTTTCTTTGTTTTCCAGCTGGAAACTCCCGTTGCTTCCCACAATCCACAACTTGCTTTCAAGTAACCGGTTAACAAAAGCCTGCAAGAGTCAACAAGCAGCTCATCTCCATTGGGCTGGATTGTTTAAACCAGTTTCTTTTTATGGGGAAATGGTCTAAAAGTTATAAATAAATGAATGTGGTAGGGGTGAAAAAGGGGAGTACAACCAAATGGATATGATAATAAGCAGATAAACATTTTAATTAGCCATGGACAGATCTTAAAACCATACTGTCCATTCTTAATATATTACTACATTATTGTTAATCATAATAAAAAAATAAAATAAACCTGCTTACTACATGATAATGATAATGATATTTTATGTCACTGTCATGACTGATCATCACAGCAGCATGGAATTCCAAATACGATGTACTAAAGTTTTATTTATTTTAAATGTTTAATGTTTTTATTTTTATTTTTTTATTATTATTTTTTTTGCATACAACTGCTTTAACATGTTAACATGCAGTAAGGTAAAAGCCACGATCCATCATTGATTATGCAATTGTCGTTTTCTGCACATGTTAACCAAATTTCCGTATATTCAGCTTTATTAATAGAAGTTTTAAAGAATTTATAGAACTTACCTCACCGGCGAAATAGCTGAACAAGCCTCCCATTGCTGTTATGGTTTCACAAAAGTGATAATGAAACAGAATCGAGCTCTATTTAAAGAATTTGACTTTCTCTTTGGGTGGCATCTTTTATTCATATGTTAATTAGGTTGATCCGAATCTTACCTTTTATATAACGTCATAAATACATTATGTTATCTTACTGACTGACTGCAAAATGACACTAAAATCCATTCAAATGTTAGTTATGGATTATATTTTTATAGCCAGTCTGTGACATGCTGTTTTTAGGTTTGTGTGTGTTCTCCATTCAGCTGGTTCAGGTTTACAAAACATCCAATCAGGGGGGTAATTAGCATCTCTAATCTATTAATCCGCATGTGTTTAGAATGAGAGCCGAAACCTAATGATGCTTCTTCAGACCCCTACAGTTAAAATAATAAAAGAGTGAAGTTCGAAGCCCGGCTAGCTCAGTCGGTAGAGCATGAGACTCTTAATCTCAGGGTCGTGGGTTCGAGCCCCACGTTGGGCGCAGACTTTTCGATTTATTGAAGTATTTTCTTCATAATGTGAGTACGAAACTTGGATCAAGTTATAATTACTTGACGTTTAAAATATTACAGTCATGTAGCCATGTTATTAATTTGTGATTTGTTTAACACCTGCTGTAATATGTTGAGAGTCGTTGTGCTTATTGTCTATAGCTCTGTGTATAAATGTCTTACCGTTCTGTGTTTTGTATTGTAACAATATACTAATATTAAATTATGTTGTTTTTTAAATTATAAATTTTCCTTTGGGGCGGCACGGTGGCTTAGTGGTTTAGCACGTTCGCCTCTCAGCACTAGGGATTCCCGGTTCGAATCCCCATCTGGGTGGAGTTTCCATGTTCTCCCCAAGTCCGTGTGGGTTTCCTCCGGGTTCTCCGGTTTCCGAACATGCCAAACCACTAAGACACAGTGCCGCTTATTATTATTATTATTATTATTATTATTATTATGTGGGCGGCACGGTTGCTTAGTGGTTTAGCACGTTCTCCTCTCAGCGCTAGGGATTCCCGCTTCGAATCCCCATCTGGGTGGAGTTTCCATGTTCTCCCCATGTCCGCGTGGGTTTCCTCCGGGTTCTCCGGTTTCCTCCCACAGTCCAAAAACATGGATCAAGTCAATTGAATTCTCCAAATTGCCCCATATAGAGTGTGTGTGTGAGTGAGTGTGTGCCCAGTGATGGATTGGCGCCCTGTCCTGGGTGTATCAGCCCAGCGCCCGAGACGTTCTCCCCTGGACGGGCATGGGGAACCCCACCGCGACCCTAATAGAGGATGAAGCGGGAGATAATGAATGAATGAATTAATTTTCCTTTGGCAGGCCATCATAGACCTGGCTTCAGTAAATAATATCTGTTTGCGCCATCTAGTGGATTTTGGAAAGTATACAATTTTGCTAAATCCTTCATTCACATCTGAGGTTAGCTGTTTTAATGAGATTCCTTTTGTGAGAGCTGGAACACACTCGGGATTAAGGGATTAAGTAAAGATGAAAATGTTTAAGAACATGGTTATCAAATGGTTGGTTCAAATGGTTATCAAGTGATGGCTGGAAAGACCTAGTCTCTGTGGCGCAATCGGTTAGCGCGTTCGGCTGTTAACCGAAAGGTTGGTGGTTCGAGCCCACCCAGGGACGAGGATACGTTTTCATTGCATCGCACAGCTTTTGGACAAAAACTTTAAAATGTTAATATAAATGGCATGAATTTATATTTCTTTTGACATTTGGTTGGTAATTAGTGTTTGTGAGCTTGTTTTTGGGATTATCAGTGGTGTAGATAAAAATCTATCATCAAATTCAAAGCACCGACATTTTCATAACCCATCCACAAACATTTTCATCCAAAATGAGATGTTGTTCGGTTCGGCCTCGCTTGTAGTGAGACTTCTGATTTCAGAGTTACTCATTCATTCATTATCATCCGCTTTATCCTCTATTAGGGTCGTTGGGAGGGTTCCTCATCCAGGGGAGAACGTTTCGGGCGCTGGGCAGATAGACCCAGGACAGGGCGCCAATCCATCGCTGGGCACACACTCACTCACACAAACACACTCTATATGGGGCAATTTGGAGAATTCAATTGACACGATCCATGTTTTTGGACTGTGGGAGGAAACCGGAGAACCCGGAGGAAACCTACGCAGACACGGGGAGAACATGGAAACTCCACCCAGATGGGGATTCGAACCGGGAATCCCTAGCGCTGAGAGGAGAACATGCTAAACCACGAAGCCACCGTGCCGCCCCGAGTTACGTTACTCATTCATTCATTATCTCCCGCTTTATCCTCTATTAGGGTCGCGGTGGGGTTCCCCATGCCCATCCAGGGGAGAACGTCTCGGGCGCTGGGCAGAAAGACCCAGGACAGGGCGCCAATCTATCGCTGGGCACACACTCACTCACACAGACACACTCTATGTGGGGCAATTTGGAGAATTCAATTGACTTGATCCATGTTTTTGGACTGTGGGAGGAAACCGGAGAACCCGGAGGAAACCCACGCAGACACGGGGAGAACATGGAAACTCCACCCAGATGGGGATTCGAACCGGGAATCCCTAGTGCTGAGAGGAGAACATGCAAACCGCCCCGAGTGACGTTATAATTAACAAAATTAAATATTTAAAGTATTATAACTTTTCCTTAATTGTGAGGTTAAGGGGAAAATATATTTAAGAATATTTGTACAGCTGTTGTAGAACATATGCTACAGCATGGCAGCATCACCAGCAATAACGAAGCGTAATTAAAAATGAGTATTTTAATTTAATGAATTATAACACGGACACAGAAAAAGTGTTTGATCCTTTAAAGGAACAAACTTGCTTTATGATTTATTAATCACAAACAGTATATTAATCACAACCAGTTGGCTCATTCCTTTATTTAAACATACATTCTGTACTGTGCAGATTGTCAGATATTCAGATAGATTCATCACCCAGATTATAAAGCCTTTATAATAATAATAATAATACGAGCTGTTGCCATTATTTTATGATCTCTCTGACTGCTAATAAGAGCTGAACACCACATACATGTTAGAACTTCTTATACACGTTAGTATTGATCCAGACAGGTGGTTGAAATAAACCTGAATTAACATATAACCTTTCTTTTCCTTCACTTGAGGCTTTACACTTAATAGAAACATAATGATGAGTGTGATATTCATTTTAGTTCAAATGCAGACCAGTCGATGAAAAAGATTACGGTGAAACTTTTAATAGCTTTTTGCGACATCCCCCCAGGGGATTAACAAAGTATTCTGAATCTGATGTAAATTTGCAATACTGCATTCAAATGAAAGAAATATGCATTGGGTCATAACTTCCTAATATTGCAGCCGAATCAAATTACTTTCTTGAAGTGAAAGTTTCAAATTAGGGCGGCACGGTGGCTTAGTGGTTTAGCACGTTCGCCTCTCAGCGCTAGGGATTCCCGGTTCGAATCCCCATCTGGGTGGAGTTTCCATGTTGTCCGCGTGGGTTTCCTCCGGGTTCTCCGGTTTCCTCCCACAGTCCAAAAACATGGATCAAGTCAATTGATTTCTCAAAAATTGCCCCATATAGAGTGTGTCCGTGTGAGTGAGTGTGTGCCCAGCGATGGATTGGCGTCCTGTCCTGGGTCTATCTGCCCAGCGCCCGAGACGTTCTCCCCTGGATGGGCATGGGGAACCCCACCGCGACCCTAATAGAGGATAAAGCGGGAGATAATGAATGAATGAATGAGTTTCAAATTATCTTAGAATTAGAGATTAGAGATCCCGATGCATGTGGAAGTGTCTCATGAGGTCCTACACTGCACTTTTCACAGGACACTTTATTAGGTACGTCTTGTTCTTTATCCTCCATTTTATTACTCAACATATAGAGCTCCCTTATAGTTCTACAGTTACACACTGTAGTCCATGATTTTCTATAGTATTGAGTCTCTCAAACAGACAGTACCCTCACAGAGCAGGCATTATTTGGATGGTGGGTTATTCTCAGCAGTGTAGTGACACTGATGTGGTCGTATGATTGGATCTGTTCCTTATTCCATCAGCGTCACTGGTGTGTTAAAAAAAAAAAAGCAGCGCCGCTTCATTTGAGCATCAGCTCGGTCTTGACTTCTAGAAAACAATGTAAAGGAACCCAAGTGTTTCTTGAAATAATTTCGGAAAACAAATCCCACTGTATGCTTTGAGACAATACTATATAACGCTATAGAAACAGTGTCCGGTTTGGTGAGTGTGACTGAACGCATACAGAGAAACAGTGAGAGCTTCTAAAATGGTCAAAAAGTGAAATGAACAAAGTGGCTGATGAGTTTGTGTTACACACCTCAATGCAAATCAAACCACTTTAGGATCAAGCATTAAAACAGTGAGGTGATTGTAATCTGTGTGTATTATTATTGCACAATAATAGTGGCAAAAATAAAGTAAACCGTTTGCTAACCTTCAGTCTCATGCAAAAGTTTGGAGACACCATGGTACACCTTCGGTTGAATTTTCCATCACATTTCTTTCTGCAAATCTCAATGAACATTTTGTACTTCTATACAAAATTCTATAGCAGTTTGCCAAATCAGACATAATGAAAAAATGGCAATTCAAAGCTACTAATGGGAATAAAGGCCAGGAAACACCCTTTACAAGTAACCAGTCCATCACAGGCCTGACATATGAATGCATTTACATTAGGGCTTTCTCGTGTTACTCATCAAATTCAAACACTTTACACTTATTTTTTTATTCCTGATGTTGACTTTGATATTGACTTCCAGCAGGCTGGTCAGGGACAGTCAAAGAGCTATATGTGTCCCGGGTCTGCTCCAAATGAATTATTGTTTTTCCCGATTTTATATTATTTAAAGCTTGCATATTGCTCCTTTAAAAGTGCCATTATTTCTGTAAAGGCTATATTCTACATTTCCTCCTTACTATGCTGCTTTTAAATAAGTAGAAACTGTTATATTAAAATATGCAGAAATAAATGAACTGCAGAGGTCTTCGTTTGGAATTTGACTATGGGTGCACAAACCATTGCATGCTACTGTTTATCAAACGCCATTAACGCAATCAAAACCATTACCTTTCACCCGACTGTAAACTCAGCCACGCGCCACGCTCACAAGCTCCGTCCATAATTCATCAACCAACTGGGGCAGCGACATAGTGCATGCACTCATCCTCCGGAGAGTAAACTTTATTTTTTTAATGTCTACTTGTCATGTGTCCACTGTAATTATATGCAGCAGCTCTTCAATGAGAATTCTCTTTCGCAAGTTTGCTCTGACTGTTCATTTCTGGCTCCCCAGGCCGAATGTCTTCTTGAACGTTCTTGCCGGACCGATTATCCAGCGCCAGCTGCATGGCCCAGATACTGAGCGGTCGCATATAGGCTAGAGAACGGTAGATTGATTTTTCACAGTACGCCTCTGGAGTCTGAAAGGCCATCCCTGCACGCTCCCACACTGTCCGATAGCATCCTTCAGCCGTGCGAAGACCGTCCTCCATCATACCCTAAAGCACAACAGGACAAAGATTAATGCTCATGTTTATAGCACAGTTTAAACAACAGATGCATTCATTCAAGTTTGTTTACGTAGTGCGACGGAAAAAAGTAGTAGACTAGACGACCAAGAGTCAGTCGTTTTTCTTGGGCAATGTGGGATTGAGTTGTAAAGTATGTTCTCCACATACGGGCTGTTAAGAGAATTTCCATTTAAAGTGCATATTTATTAGTGTTTAAATAGAAAGAAAATAATAATAATAAAAGTTCCCAATATATTTGTTCATATAGTTCATGCACATATCAGCTACCATCTAAAGTCTCTATACTGACCTCGTGAATCATGGTAGCTGCTAAACCGTAGACCACACCGACCCACACCTCATCCGATTGGACGCTGGAGCGATCGGGAACACCTTCTGGCCTCATGCCATTCACAGCCCCCATCTGGCCTCCGGCGAAGCTCATCACGTTAAGATCGAATACACTCTTCAGAGCACTGCGGATCTTCTCTTGAGGAAAAACCTGTGAATAACACAAACACAGTAAATGAAAAGAAAACAACATTTAATTTTACACATCTCTCCCGTGATCAGCTTTTTCTTATATTTGCTTAAAGTAAAATGTTTGACAACATCTTCAATCTATTTAGTAGGGGTGTATTCAACAAAGGATTTTCATAGTCGAATCCGATTCGTCAGATTTTCCCTATAGTCGACCGATAGTCGAATCAGTTAAAAATTCACCACAAGATGGCGCTATAAGCGTGGTTTTTAAAAAAGATTTTTTTTTAAAATATTTTACTTGTTTTTCTAGAGCACCGTAAATGGGATCCCCGTTCTGGACTTTTTTCCACTTCAAAGGAAAAACCTAAAAAAAAAACTAAAAATTAGGATGATTTTAACGAAAACAAAGACATTTTATGTAAAAACTAATGCTTAGCAGCAGCCATTGGCGCCCCCATGTGGTCAAAATGGTACATTCGACTATGAGGTTCATAGTCGACTACGGTTCTCCGAATCGAATCGTCGAATCAGCGAATATTGCAGCTCACCCCTACTATTTAGTCACCGTGATTTTGTTTTTTGAGCAGCTCATTGTGCCAGCTCTCAGTATAGTGCATTAATCACTTGAAATGAAGTTATTGGAGTCATTGACATGTAAGTGCAGTGTGCAGTGATGGTACAATAACCATAAGTAACCAATGATGAAACTTTCAGCAAGATAATATTTAGTGGATGTCAGAAAAAAAAGCAAGTTTCTCATGTTCCACCATAAAATACAAAGTACAACATCAGTTTACCTCAAAGGCCTCATCCTTTAGTCCAGATGCTCTGAGGAACCAATGACCCGCACACTGGTCAGACATCACGCTGTTGGACAGACTTCGTCCACTGCTGTCATAGTTATAGTACTTTCCTAAAAACAAGAGGAAAACTATTCAAATGGCAGGAAACTGAATCACGTCCAGTATGCTAAAGATGAATTCGTCATCTCGTCTCTCAGAGACTAAAGCTGCACTGACTGCATGTATAAAAACTCACCATTCCAAAGAAGCTTATCAAAAGCGGCACTGCCTCGCTTTAAGATGTCTCTGTAGCGCTCATACACAGAATCACTCTGCAGAAGTTGTGCCATCTTGCACATTACACACAGAGATGCCAGCCACAGACCTCCACAGTATGCACTGAAACACCAACAATAATGGGTTAAATGGTTTTGTATAAATTATAAAAAAAAAAAAAAAAATCCATCCATCCATCATCTTCCACTTTATCCTCTACTAGGGTCACGGGTTTTTTTTTCTTCCCCTTTTCTCTGTCAGTAGGAGCATTTACATTCCATTAACCGGCTAACTCATAAGCACAGCTCCACATTAGACTTTTCAGAGATTTTGGAGATTTCTAAGGCATCCACTGTGATTCAGCCCAGAGGAAAGCATTCAAAATAAAAGAAATAAAAAAGTGACTAAAGCCATTTGTCTGAGGAAACCAAAAATTGATCCTGTAATTACATAATTACTTGTGAATTATCACTGGCAACTAGGGCTGTATTCATCTAAAGATTTTCATAGTCGAATCTGATTCGTCAGATTTTCCCTATAGTCGACTGATAGTCAAATCAGTTAAAATTTCACCACAAGATGGCGCTAAGGGCGTAGTTTTTAAAAAATATATTTTTTAATATATTTTACTTGTTTTTCTAACAAAAGAAAACCTTTTTTTTTGTTTTTCTTTTTTTTCTATAAATTAGGATGATTTTATTTGACAAAAGGCTATATATATAACGAAAACAAAGACATTTCATGTAAAAACTAATGCTTAGCAGCAGCCATGGGCGCCCCCATGTGGTCAAAATGGTACATTCGACTATGAGGTTCATAGTCGACTACGGTTCTCCGAATCGAATCGTCGAATCAGCGAATATTGCAGCTCACCCCTACTGGCAACATTATATTATTCTGGAGCCTGAGGGTCAGTGATGGCTATTGGTCAGAACCACATTTGACACCCCAGATTGTTGCTCTTCTGTCTGCTTCATTACAATTCACAACTGACCTGGGTCCTGTTACAGTCCATCCATCATAGGTCTGGTCAGCATAGCCCGAGTTCTCGATCAGACCATCCCCATCTTTATCAAACTTCAGTTCTGTTTCCATGACCACCTAAAAGAAACAACCCAGAGAACATGAACATTAAGAGGTTGTAACACCAAACTAGTGCTGCAGGTTGAAATGCCTTGTTTGAAGCCCCTGGCTGTCTGACTAATGAGTAGGTATTACTAACCTGGGTCGCCGATGTCATGTGGAACTACATTCCGCGTCTTGACTGGAGAGACATGTCCACTCATGAGATTCATCCTTTCTGTGGGGTCATATTGTACTACACTACCAGCTGAGGAGAATAAAGAAAAAAACGGATGTCACCGAGGAGGACGACTCTATTCAGATTTAATTATTTATCTTAAACCATTGTGTTTTCATATCTGTATTCGGAGTTCTTACCGATGTCATACTGTAGACTCAGAGCCAGTTTAGGCCAAAGCATAAGGAGTGCAAAGGAAGCATAGAAGTGCACATCGTAAGTGTTATACATCCTGTACTCCTGACCTAAATAACACAGGAACAATCAGGTTACGAAAGCTGCAGATTTACTGAGATCTTCATTTTTTCCCCTTCTTGATCGAGGGCATGGTAGCTCAGTGGTTGGGGTGTTGAGTTATCAATCTGAAGATTGTGGGTTCAAATCCCAGGACCACTGAAGTTACCAGTGTGGGTCCTTGAGCAAGACCCTTAACCCTCATTGCTCCAGGGGTGTTGTGATGAACCTTGTAAGTCGCTTTGGATAAAAGCGTCCAATAAATAACCAAATGTAAATGTAATTTATTTCTGACTTTTGTTTATTTATAAATAATATTTGCTCAAGTGTGTTGCCAGGTTTAAAACACTGCAGACGAAGGCGAGTGAACTGTGTAGTTTTGTGCCTGTAAATATTATATAGTGTAAATCGGTACAGACATCCATGGCTCACCTTCCAGATACGCAAAACGGCCATACTCCTTAATAACAGGAGGCTGAGCCGGAAGACCTCCCTCTTCTGGGCGGAGCCCTCCACTGACATCACAGTCCTCAGGAAGCTCCACCCACACGGTGCCACCATCAGCAATAAAATAGAGCTCATTAAACAGAGCCGACTTGTACCAGGAGGGCAGAGAACTGAAGGAACATCATGCAGACAGAGTTAGTTGAAATCCAAATTGTTTAAATGAAACTAGAGATGCGTATAAATTTAATACGGTTAGATGTAGTACCACGTAAAACACAATTTAGCACAAGCGAGTAGGGGTGAGCTGCAATATTCGACGATTTGATTCGGAGAACCGTAGTCGACTATGAACCTCATAGTCGAATGTACAATTTTGACCACATGGGGGCGCCCATGGCTGCTGCTAAGCATTAGTTTTTACATGAAATGTCTTTATTTTCGTTATATATATAGCCTTTTGTCAAATAAAATCATCCTAATTTCTGTTAATATTTTTTTTTAAATGATGTGTGCGCTTTAACAATAGGCTACACATTAATAAAGCGCCCCCTGCAGTTAGTTGCACATTCCAAATGAGCAGAGCTGAACACGCTACAGGGCCGTTAGCATCTGCCGGTGTATTTTTCCATGATGGCTATGGCTACTAAAAAAGCTTCCAAAGTATGGGAGTTTTTTTGAAAACGATAAAAACGAACCCAAGAAAGTAAATTGCAAGTTATGTCGTCTGATTGGTGAAATTTTAACTGATTCGACCATCAGTCGACTATAGGGAAAATCTGACGAATCAGATTCGACTATGAAAATCCTTAGTTGAAGACACCCCTACCAGCGAGTGTTGCTCTTCATCTCCTACCTGTCCTCCAGAATGGGTCTCTGCCATTCCTCAATGCTCTTCTCCCAGTCTGTGTAGTGTGTGAGCGCATAGTGAGAGAGAGAAGGACCTGCATCCCCCTTTGTTCCAAAGTAACGACAATATCTCCTTTAAAAAACCGAAAAGAAAAAACATTTAAAATCAATAACACAGAAAACTATTAATATGGGCGGCACGGTGGCTTAGTGGTGGTTTAGCATGTTCTCCTCTCAGCACTAGAGATTCCCGGTTCGAATCCCCATCTGGGTGGAGTTTCCATGTTCTCCCCGTGTCCGCGTGGGTTTCCTCCGGGTTCTCCGGTTTCCTCCCACAGTCCAAAAACATGGATCAAGTCAATTGAATTCTCCAAATTGCCCCATATAGAGTGTGTCTGTGTGAGTGAGTGTGTGCCCAGTGATGGATTGGCGCCCTGTCCTGGGTCTATCTGCCCAGCGCCTGAAACGTTCTCCCCTGGATGGGCATGGGGAACCCCACCGCGACCCTAATAGAGGATAAAGCGGGAGATAATGAATAAATAAATGAACTTTTAATATATTATTGTGTGTGTGTGTGTGTGTGTGTGTGTATGTGTTTACCTAGTGTGCTTCCTCTCTCTCGACCCAAAGGTCATTACGGGCATGTCCCAGGCCAGACAGAACTCCAGGCTGTTATGTCCATGAGCAGGTACAGAACAGCTCACTGCCAAGGCCGCGGCTACTTTCTCTCCTCTCTGCGTGGGCGTGCTGGAGCCGGTGGGTGAATCCAACCGTCCGTCCTTCATCAGATCGTTCCACAAAGCACTGCCGGTGCCTTTCGGAAGGAATGCGGTCTGGTAGCTGATCTCCCTGTCCGACTAACACACACAAATGTACATAAATACACGGTAAACACTGCATTCACATTGCTTCATATGACTTTATAATATAAAAAAAAAAAACAAAAAAACAATAATGTGTAAAGTTAGTCACCTGTTCACGTGCCGCCATGCACAGAGTGTAAGGGTTCACCAGTGAGCAGTGATGCAGCAAAACCCCAGACACGGACTCGCTCTCTTTTTCCAAGTGGAATGGTTCGTTCCAGTGACCCCCACATTTATCATCCTTATGTCCCGACCCGTTGACCATAGTGAACATAATCGAGACGTCCAGTGCGTAATCATTCTTGTTCTCGATGTCCCACACGAAGACGGCAACGGGAAAGCTGGAATCCTGAAAGCATGGCCGACTGTGAGCATACAGAAACTACAGGGCTGGAGGCCCAGACAGAACCCCTCTTTATTACTGTCTGTAATATAATGAAGATGGAGGGGTCGCTGGGAGTTATCGGATCATTAACACAAAGTGACCACTTGCTGTCTTTGGAATCAATCACCTTGTAGTTGTGCGGGATGACCGGTGACACCTGCCTGCATGTCAATGTGACATTCTGCCCCGGCAGCTGGTAGACGGTCCAGGCTCGGGGATACAGCGCATGGTAGAATGCAAATGCCCCGCAGTAACCCCAGTTCCAGCCCTGCAGTGTGTGAGGGCGCTCAGTGGACAGCACTTGCTGGTAGACTGTTTGATTATTTTTACGCAGACACACTGTGAACTGAGAGAGAGAGAGATTACAGAGAGCCTGTAGTCAGTACTCGTTCAACCAAACACTAAAATTAAAACATAAATAGCGTGCATTTCGTAATTTACTACGAGCTCAAGCACACAAAATATTTTTTGCGAACTAAGAGAATGAAGAAATAAGTAGGGTGAGTTTAGATTCCATACATTCTTGTGTAATGAGCACAAAAGATGCCAAGAGAGTGCATGTAAAAGAGCAAACCACAGTGGAGGCAGTATTCCTATCCAACAGCACAGTAGGGGCATTGCTGAACTCATTATTACAACTACAGCTGAAAAACTAAAAGTGACAGTTGTGTTCATAATATGCAGTAGACACGATGAAACCCAAAAGCATCAAGGGCTTTAATACTAAATTGTGGTACAAACGTTACAGGCATAGGGGCAACAGGAATATGGGCAATATTTCTTTTGGCATGTCCATGAAATGTAAGGGGAAACTGAAGACCCTTTAAACTAGGTGCCTCACCTGGTCAGCAATGAGAGTTTTGTAGTGGTACATTCCTGGGTTGAGCTGCCACCGACAGAACTCCCCCTTCCAGCCACGGGTAATGGTTCCACCCCCAATTCCACCCAGTGGAGCACCTATGGATCAGATCAACCCATTTCACTAACATGTGTTTGATATACTTTATTACAGTTGAAACTCTAAAGAAGATGAAGCATTTACCATAGATCTGCCTCAGAGGCAATGCCTGGAATATGTCTATAAACGGGACCTTCTTCTCCACCTTGGTTTTCTTATACCACCATTTTAAATACCTGCACAAAGTAAAAAAAATAATAATAATAATGTGAATAATGTAAAACATCTATTACAGACATTTTAGGCTTAGTCTCATAAATTAAATTATGTTTATCCTTATGACATTACTAGTAAAACAGCAATAAAAAGAAGCCTAGTCATATTAAACTAACAAGTGCTATAATCTTTGCATTAATGCTTAAAACTGTTATATGTTATATTAAGGGTGCACATAATATTTTTGTTCTGCGTTTTAAAGTCTTTTTTTTTCAACCTTTTTTTTTTAAACAGGCAGCAACCCATCCACGGTTATAAAAACCTAATACAATAAATAAATATGAGAGCAGTAAAAATTATCTGCAAATACATGTTTTTCAATTTCAGCTTCAGTCTGGAATTTCTTTCCAAGTAATGACTTGATGCATCTTGTTTCTTGGACGTGCTGATGAATCGAGGGAAATTAAAAAATTCTCTGGGACCTGACTGTAGATACATTACAGTATATAGATATGTATATTAATATGACTTTTTTTTTTCGAATGCCTAGTTAACTATCAGCTAGTTGTCTTACGCACATTCACAATTTATTAAAATCTACAGACATTTTATTAATACACTTAATGCAGCAACAACAACCTGCAAGTCATTTTCACAATAAAGTTTATGCCCCCCATAACACGCGTATCACCCTGTGCGCCAATAAAACTTAGATAAACAGTAAAATAAAAATGGAAATTAGGAAGAGCGATCACCGTTGCACCAGAAATTGCTGAGTATTGTGAACGCATACTGCCAGACAGGAGTCCAGAGTCCAGCCGCACGGTCAATCATTTGTCATTATATTCTATTTCACTGTACAAAGTGCAGTCCTGTGTGGTTGTACTGGGTGGTGGCGGCTCACTGGGTAGCACCAAGTTAATAAATGTTTGGAACGTTATATCTATATGATATTGTGACGGCCAAGTGGCAATTAATTACCAATTTGTGAATAAGGGGTGTAGACATGTCAGCAGGTGAGGTAACGGAGCTCACCTGTGTTTTTGTCTGTGTTTATCGTCTGTGTAAGGGTTTGTACCACAGTGACACTGTTAGAAAAACCCCGATATGCAGGGAATATAAATGACAAACATTATGCTGGTGAATATATAAAATGTGCAGACTTTTTGTTTTTACTGGATGAAAAACTGGACCACATTTAAATGGAAGAGTTTTCTTTACAAACGTGTTTTGTGTCTATGGGCGTGTCAGCTGTTTTAGCCGGTACAGTAAGTGTAAAGTAAAAAAAAAAAAAAAACTTCTTGTATTGGAACTCTGCCAAAGTCGTCTTCCATGAAATGCAGGGGGCAATTGTTGATGTAATGCACCAATTACATGACTCTTGGGTATATGAGTATATTGATCCGACCAATCGGCCATTGTAACAAAAGCATATTAACAAAAGCAAAAGGGCTATATATATATATGATACTTTTATGCATTTCTAAGAATTTTTTAAAAGAACTTTGCTCGATTCGTCCAATAAAAGTCCAATAAAATCTCTTTTAAATTCAGATAATAAGGTGGAAAACTCTGGAAACAGACCGAGGAAGTTGAATACTTTTACAAGTGAAAGCAAATAAATTGTCTTTCTTTTAGGGCCCCGGAGCAGCGTAAGCCACACAGGACAACTTTTAGTGTAAACACCGTGAACCCTTAGTGCAAACATTACATTCACTACGAGAGACAAACACACGATCAGAACGGGCTTTTGTTTTAACTGAATACAACGCTGGCTGCATTCAACATGGGTGTCTTTGTTAACTGTTCTGATGATGCTGTAAAAAAAAATAGGTGCTCTTTATCCAGAAACATTGTTTCCAGTCAGGGCTTTCAGCCGTGTACTCACAGCGAACTTTCCTTTTCAACGCAAGAGTTTATATCTGAACATCTTGCCACTGGATAATAAAGTAGATAAAGTGTGTAAAACACTATAAACATACATATGAGACTGCAGGGATGACCCTTAATGACCTCACCACCCACTTAGATAGGCAGGCTACATAGGAAACCTAGAAAATCTTGATTGAGCCGAGCCACTCTTTGTTTAGGGAGTTTGTAAAGCGTCTCTTTGAACATAAGTCTCTTAAAACAGCCGACAAACAGGACCAACAAATTTGGCTACTGCATTTTTTTGTATGGCGTACTGGTGAACTATAACTATGCAAACGAAGCATGTGTCTTAGAGACAATAAGGATAATAATAGAATATTATTATTTTAATATAAAGTATGGCAGCACCTTTATTTAAACTGTTTCACTTAGTGGTACATTGGTTAGCACTGTTACAGCAAAACACTCCCAGTTCAATTCTCAGCTGGGCAGATTTTTATTCAGTTTGCATGTTCTCCCTTTCTCTGCTTCGGTTTCCTCCAGAAGCTCTGGGATTTCTTTCCACAGTCCCAAAAAAGCAAGCAAGTAGGTTCCATGATCTCAAATTGCTCCTACATTTGAATTTGTGAGTGAATTTGTTTGCGAGTCTGCCCTGTGAGACACTGCTGACCTGGCCAAGATCTTTTCTTGTCACAAAGATGAAAAACGTATTTAAAACACTTTTATTAAATGTGAGATGTTTAAAAAAAAAAAATATATATATATATATATATATATATATATATATATATGTCGAAAGCTGGAAGTAGTACGAACTTATACTCATCTGTGGACCCTAATTAGCTCAGGGCCCATTTAAGTTTTCCTTAAACTCTGCACTTTGTTTGTCAGGCCAAAATAAGGGTGATGAAAACTGTTGTTGTTTTTCAGACTCGTGCTGTGGAGTTGAGACGAAGGTACGACCTCAGACTGATTCTTAGGTTGCATTCACATGGTCACTTCAGTCAGTGATGTTGCTGTTACTTAAATATTAGTATCAGGTAAATAAATAAAACCTACATTATCTGGTCATCGATCAGCCATGTTAATCTAATCTAATCTAAATTGTCTGATCAACACAGCACATTAACCTCTTACTTATATACAGGACAAAAACATTAACCTCTGAATATTACATGTAAATGAGGGACTGCAATTAAAATCAGACATGTTATAGTTGTATATCAACTCAAATCAATTATTAACACAGACTCGCTCAATTCCTGATCACTCTGCATCAATTATTAACAGTAACTTCTCCAGAACCTACTGCAGCTCGGACCAAAACAGATGAATGAACTGCACGCGCTTTGGCTTTAATGTGGGAATTAATCCATTTACCTTGAGGGTCAAATGTGTTGGTTAATCAGTGGAACATCGTGACTGTAACACAATAGCCTGCTTTGGAAGGATTGTTAAAGTCCTAAAATAGAATCATAAGGGTGAACAATGTGCTTGTATTTTCATTGAACATATTCCAATTCCACCTGAAACCACCTTTACGTGAACACATTTTCATCAAACGTTAATCTTTATGCAAATCTCTGTAAAGTGTGTATGAGTTTATCATCAAAAATTAATCCGTAGACAAAAAAAGATACACCGATATAAAAAAAAAATGCTTTACTGATATGCTTATTATAAAAGGCTTTTAAACAGGGAAGATGTTCCATATTGCGCAGGTCAGGTTATAGCGACTGCCTTGTTTACATTACATAACCACAAAAAGAAAACCTGCAATAAAAACTCATTTTCAAGCTTATCAGCTTCACAGGGTGCTGTGGGACCTTCACAGGGACAAGGGGCTACACTTGTCTTTTTTTTTTCTTTTTTTTTTATAAATAGTGAGTTATTTTTTATTGTGATTCTTTTTTTTTTATTGCAAACAGAAACCTCCACAGACTCTTGAAAAGTGAGTGTGTCAAATTTTGTGGTAAACGACTCTCTCACTTAGACCCATAGAGACAAAAATGTACTTTGCACTCAATGGCAATAAATGTGTCTTATCTTGCTTTATTATATAAGCAACTCTCAGGGCCATATTTAATAAATCTGCATCACGAACAACAATGTCTGACGGATCATCTTCCTTCACTATGGTCCTTCTGTACAATCTAAATTATACACACATTATTTTCAGTGCAATAATGTAAATATATAAATCTTTATGCCACTGCACACTTTACTTTTTGTTGTATATTTTTATTTTACTTCTAAATCACTAATACTTACTAAAACTTAATTTGACTACATTAAAATATATGTATATTTTTATTTGACTATATTACAGTTAATTGACATGCTTATAATTATTGTTGTTTTTATTATTCATTCATTCATTCATTATCTCCCGCTTCATCCTCTATTAGGGTCGCGGTGGGGCTCCCCATGCCCATCCAGGGGAGAACATCTCGGGCACTGGGCAGATAGACCCAGGACAGGGCGCCAATCCATCGCTGGGTACACACTCACAAACTCAAACACACTCTATATGGGGCAATTTAGAGAACTCAAATAACTTGATCCATGTTTTTGGACTGTGGGAGGAAACCGGAGAACCCGGAGGAAACCCACGTGGACACGGGGAGAACATGGAAACTCCACCCAGATGGGGATTCGAACCGGGAATCCCTAGTGCTGAGAGGCGAACGTGCTAACCACTAAGCCACCGTGCCGAGTTATTATTATTATTATTATTATTATTTACACGGCTTAGCACTAGGGATTCCCGGTTCTCCTCTCAGCACTAGGGATTCCGGGTTCTCCGGTTCGAAAAAACATGGATCCAATTGAATTCCAAATCTGGGTGGAGTTTCCAGTGTGTCCCCGCGCCCGCGTGGGTTTCCTCCGGGTTCTCCGGTTTCCTCCCACAGTCCAAAAAACATGGATCAAGTCAATTGAATTCTCCAAATTGCCCCATATAGAGTGTGTCTGTGTGAGTGAGTGTGTGCCCAGCGATGGATTGGCACCCTGTCCTGGGTCTATCTGCCCAGCACCCGAAACGTTCTCCCCTGGATGGGCATGGGGAACCCCACCGCGACCCTAATAGAGGATAAAGCGGGAGATAATGAATGAATGAATTTTTATTTTAATTCTAAATCACTAATACTTACTAAAACTTAATTTGACTATATTAAAATATATGTATATTTTTATATTTGACTATATTACAGTTAATCGACACGCTTATTATTACTATTAGTAGTACTATTTCTATCCTTCATTCTTTGTTTACTTTTTTATTCTTTGTAACTGCTGCACCCCCCCCGAATTAATACAGCGTTCTAATTTTCATATTTATAGTTAGAACTCGTTGGAATGTTGATGGCATGAGCTCCGTGTTTCTTACCTGATGCCCAGGCCGATGTGCTGTAGGATATTAGACAGAGACACGTCTTTGGCCTGGAAAGGCTTCCTTTTCTCTTTGAACTCGTGGGCTAAGCAGATCCTCCAGCCGTCCTTGGGCAGGTGGAAGCCGGCGTCGGTGCCGTGATATCGTCCCATCAGCTCCGCTAACGCCGCGGAGTCGTTTAAATCCATGCTCCTGCTCAGTGAGGCTCGTCTAATCCCGACTTACTTCTGAAAGCCCGGCTTACTTGATCCCGCGTCGTTCTGGCTGCAGCCGCGGAGCTGGGGGGGTCGGCTCACGGAGGCGTTTTATTCCAGCTCCCGGCGGTTGGAGCGCACGGCCGCGGACTCCCGGCGCATGGTCTTCACGAACTGAGGCGAACAATGAGAACGCGATTCGGGGCGAAGCTGGACGTCCGAGCGGCGAACCGGATGCGACCTTACATTTGTTTGCGGCTCGGCGGTGTCCATCCCACGCAGTCGGCCGAGTTTTGCATCCGTTTTACACGTTCGGCTGCTCGCGTTTACATGAAGAAAAGCCCGCGGTCCGGTCCGCAGGCGCTGTGCCCGCAGCTCGGCGGCGGGGTTTGGGGGGATTGAGAGCGGCGCGGCGCGGCGCGGCGTGGAGCTCCACTCTGCCGTTCCCTCCGTCTGCAGCGAACTAACACCGAATCCGGAATGTTGGTAGATTCTTTAAAGAGTCGATTCTTTAAAGAGTCGATTCGTTATGAATTGCCATGCACAAAACGCTTTTTTGTAGGGGCGGCACGGTGGCTTTGTGGTTTAGCATGTTCTCCTCTCAGCACTAGGGATTCCCGGTTCGAATCCCCAATCTGGGTGGAGTTTCCATGTTCTCCCCGTGTCCGCGTGGGTTTCCTCCTGTAGGGCGGCACGGTGGCTTAGTGGTTTGGCACGTTCTCCTCTCGGCGCTAGGGATTCCCGGTTCGAATCCCCAATCTGGGTGGAGTTTCCATGTTCTCCCCGTGTCCGCGTGGGTTTCCTCCTGTAGGGCGGCACGTTCTCCTCTCGGCACTAGGGATTCCCGGTTCGAATCCCCAATCTGGGTGGAGTTTCCATGTTCTCCCCGTGTCCGTGTGGGTTTCCTCCGGGTTCTCCGCTTTCCTCCCACAATCCAAAAACATGGATCAAGTCGATTGAGTTCTCCAAATTGCCCCATATAGAGTGTGTGAGTGTGTGCCCAGCGATGGATTGGTGCCCTGTCCTGGGTCTATCTGCCCAGCGCCCGAGACGTTCTCCCCTGGATGGGCATGGGGAACCCCACCGCGACCCTAATAGAGGATAAAGTGGGAGATAATGAATCAATGAATAAAAGACGCTTTTGCATTATGCATCCAATATCATTAATCCACCCATCCATTATCTTCTGCTTTATCCTCTATTAGGGTCGCGGGGGGGGGGGGGGGGCATCCAGGACATGGGGGCAATCTATCGCTGGGCAGACAATCACTCACACAGACATAATATAACATAATCATTCATTCATTCATTCATTATCTCCCGCTTTATCCTCTATTTGGGTCGCGGTGGGGTTCCCCATGCCCATCCAGGGGAGAACGTCTCGGGCGCTGGGCAGATAGACCCAAGACAGGGCGCCAATCCATCGCTGGGCACACACTCACTCACACAGACACACTCTATATGGGGCAATTTGGAGAACTCAATTGACTTGATCCATGTTTTTGGACTGTGGGAGGAAACCGGAGAACCCAGAGGAAACCGGAGAACCCAGAGGAAACCCACGCAGACGCGGGGAGAACATGGAAACTCCACCCAGATGGGGATTCGAACCGGGAATCCCTAGCGCTGAGAGGAGAACATGTTAAATCACTAAACCACCGTGCCGCCCGTAATATCGCTGATCAATCCTAATAATGTTATAGAACGTCAGAAAGGTCACGTGTTTAAAACGTAAACTGAATGTTTGTGTCGTTGTGAATCGGCATTTCAAAAACGTCTGCTTATTTCACACTGTACTGACATCGTGCGGCTGTAAGTTTGATGTTTACGTCGTTAAATAAACGTTAAAAAGTTTTTATTACATTTAACGACTTTAGATCGAAAAACAAAGTTGTTTTTAATTTGCGAATTGAATCGGAATCGACTCTAAAGTTCGTCAACTCGAACGGTTCCTAATGAAGCGCCCGTTCCAAGACCAAACCATTACACTCCACGTACAGAGGTACAATTACCCCGAACTATACTGCTTCTCCTCATAAGCTATTGAAACTAAACTTTTTTTATATATGTATTATTTGTGTTAATATTCCAATAGCAGATTAGACGTTTTGCACATTTAAATAACTTTACGTTAACGATTTTATCTCTTTTCGTTATAAACCCGTCTCCCCTCTTCGTGGTTTAGTCCTGGAGCGTCACATAACGCCACGCGCAGAGGCATCCACAGGGTAGCGCATATATGAAAGTGGGAATGAGAATCAATATTAATTGTTTTATTGTGATTTTTATTTTTTTATTTTAAGAAACAAGTTACAATAAAAAAAAAGTCGAAAACTTGAAATAAGAAGTGACCTGTTTATAAAAACGGAAACAGAATCAGATTACGTCGGAAAAAAAGCGTGCGTCCGGTCGAATGGGCCGTATCCAAAATGAGGCTCGTGCCCTTGCCCTATCAATCAAACTAACATATATATTTATATATATATATATATACATTCTTCATCGTTCGATCGGATAAAAGCGATATATCTGTAAAATAATATCAATTTTAATAGCAGGATTGTTTAATTTCTGTTGCTTTTAAACCCAACCAGAAAAGGAACGACGTTTGAAAAGCAGTGCACTTTGTAGTGAGTGAAGTGAGATTTGGAACGCGACATTGTTTTGGTCTCAGACGGCCGGTTAGTTGTTTTCTTCAAAGGTTTGATTTATTTTGTATTAATTGTTGCCGCTGCGTTTACAAGACGAATCCGTGTCTCCTGTTTGTACAAAAGGTAAGCTCTGTGTTTTAATCATCCGCGCGCTTAAAGCTTAAAGCCTCATTAAATGGAGAGCGACTGATGTTCCAGACTTTAATCACTCTGTTCAACAACAAACTTCAACTAACGCTTCAGTTCTTTAAAACGGGGTTTGTATTGGATTAACGGACTGGGCGTCATGTTATTTTACCGAAAGTGAGTCTTCAGAAATCTATCCATCCATCTAATCAGTCTATGACACACAAACCCACTCTATATGGGGCAATTTGGAGCATCAAATATACCTTGAACCATTTTTTTGGACTGTGGGAGGAAACCGGAGGAAACCCACACGGACATGGGACTCCACCCATATATATATTCATTCATCTTCCGCTTTATCCTCTATTAGGGTCGCGGTGGGGTTCCCCATGCCCATCCAGGGGAGAACGTTTCGGGCGCTGGGCAGATAGACCCAGGACAGGGCACCAATCCATCGCTGGGCACACACTCACTCACACAGACACACTCTATATGGGGCAATTTGGAGAACTCAATTGACTTGATCCATGTTTTTGGACTGTGGGAGGAAACCGGAGAACCCGGAGGAAATCCACGCAGACACGGGGAGAACATGGAAACTCCACCCAGATGGGGAATCGAACCGAGAATCTCTAGTGCTGAGAGGAGAACGTGCTAAACCATAAAGCCACCATATATATATATATATATATATATATATATATATATATATATACATATATATATATATATATATATATATATATATATATATATATATACACACATATATATATGTATATATATATAAAACTTTTGTGTTATCTTATAAATTGTAGTTATAATCAGTCTATACGGTGCTTCTGACATGAATGCCTCATCACTTCAACACTGCAAGACATGAATTTCCCATCTAAAAGTGCAGGTGGAGTGTTTCACGTCCACTGTGTGATTGAGGAAGCATGAACGAGCTGCAGCTGTGGTCAGACAGTAAAATTAACATTAATATTTTCCAACAGAAGTTGGAAACCTAAGGCGTGGGAATTGCAGCATCTGCATGTTTTCCGCATGTTGAGCGTATATTTCGAACTTCTCTTAATTCAGGTCGAAACCAACCGAGTTGCTGATTTGCATTATGAAATTAGTGTTGGTGGTCCACAATATTGTGCTAAAGATTTCCTTCCTTGAAATATTTTGCTGATTCTGAGAGAATTTCTACCCAATCCAGACAGAGGACAGCTCTGGGTTTTTTCCTCAAATGGGTCTCTGATTGTGACATATTTAAAAACATGTCATTATTTCAGCGGCGCTGCTGTTCATTTGTATTAAACTCTTTGTAATAAGCACATACAGATTCCAGACGCCTTGTTAAGGTTTTTCCATCATGGCAATGTCTTAGTGAATGTGTTTGGCATGTATGTCACCCTCATATCTTGTTAAAGGCCAAACACTTATTTACACTTCCTGCATTAATTGCCTTATTGATCTAATTTAATTCATTGCTTTATTCAGATGATCGAGGTTGTGGCCTCGATGGCACGAGGCCCCGTGTTCCTGGCAGGCGAGGTGCTAGAGTGTCACATAACCTTCACAAACCCCATGTCTCACCTCTCCACCAGTGCGAGCAGGTAAGTCCGACGGGTTTCTGTAATCACTGAACATACATTCATTCATTCATTCATTATCTCCCGCTTTATCCTCTATTAGGGTCGCGGTGGGGTTCCCCATGCCCATCCAGGGGAGAACATCTCAGGCCCTGGGCAGATACACCCAGGACAGGGCGCCAATCCATCGCTGGGCACACACTCACTCACTCACACAGACACACTCTACATGGGGCAATTTTGAGAATTCAATTGACTTGATCCATGTTTTTGGACTGTGGGAGGAAAGCGGAGAACCCGGAGGAAACCCACGCAGACACGGGGAGAACATGGAAACTCCACCCAGATGGGGATTCGAACCGGGAATCCCTAGCGCTGAGAGGAGAACGTGCTAGACCACTAAGCCACCGTGCCGCCAATCACTGAACAGCTTGTTTTTAAAAGAAATACGCTATATCTTTCATCTTCATCATGATCTTCGAGTGCATCTGAGACTCATATTGGATGCGTAAACCATATCATTAATATATCTTTTTGTTTAAGTTTTTTTATTATGTATAGCTCGTTTTTTATAATGGTGCATGTCTTGACGCAGCTTTGCAGAGTTCTGAGCCGGAACCCTGAAGAAAAAGTGACAGTGGTGGGGAAAAACTCAAATCTTGTGATGGCCAGGGTTTAGTGGCTGTATAATGTTAACAGTGTAAGACAATAATACTGTATAATAATTCTGTATATTATATCAGTATATAGGCGACACGGTGGTTTAGTGGTTTAGCATGTTCTCCTCTCAGCGCTAGGGATTCCCGGTTCGAATCCCCATCTGGGTGGAGTTTCCATGTTCTCCCCGTGTCCGCGTGGGTTTCCTCCGGGTTCTCTGGTTTCCTCCCACAGTCCAAAAACATGGATCAATTCAATTGAATTCTCCAAATTGCCCCATATAGAGTGTGTCTGTGTGTGTGAGTGAGTGTGTGCCCAGCGATGGATCGGCGCCCTGTCCTGGGTGTATCTGCCCAGCGCCCGAAACGTTCTCCCCTGGATGGGCACTGGGAACCCCACCGCGACCCTAATAGAGGATAAAGCGGGAGATAATGAATGAATGAATATCAGTATATTCATTTATTTGGTTCATTTATTAAATTGTAAGCGAAATCCATCTGATTTTATGTGGGAATGAAAGTGTGCAGTGGTTTTTGCCGTAACGACGCTGTTATTTAAAACTGGATGTTATTAAAGCTACTGTAGGTATAACGTGTGGGTGTCCCAATACTTTTGTTTATATAGTATTAGGGGTGAGCTGCAATATTCGCTGATTCGACGATTCGATTCGGAGAACCGTAGTTGACTATGAACCTCATTTTGACCACATGGGGGCGCCCATGGCTGCTGCTAAGCATTAGTTTTTACATGAAATGTCTTTGTTTTCGTTATATATATAGTCTTTTGTCAAATAAAATCATCCTGATTTCTAGAAAAAAAAGAAAGAAAAAAAAAAGGTTTTCTTTTGTTAGAAAAACAAGTAAAATATATTAAAAATAATAATAATAATTTTTAAACTACGCCCTTAGCGCCATCTTGTGGTGAAATTTTAACTGATTCGACTCTCAGTCGACTATAGGGACAATCTGACGAATCAGATTCGACTATGAAAATCTTTAGATGAATACAGCCCTATATAGTATTACCACTGTACACAGTAAATAGAGTAAGACTAACTCTATAATGAATGAAATAACTCTATAACTAATGAAATGAACGCCGCTTGGCGCCATCTTGTGGACCCCAGAAGTAACGTAATCATTAGGGGTTAATCCATCGTTCTGTGTTCACCGAGCTGGATTGTGTTGACAGCAGTGTCCCACTTTGTCTCCAGTGAGATGCTCGCCTGGGCCAGTGCTCAGATCCACTGTCAGTTCCATGCCAGCGAAAGCCGCGTGGCTCTTCCCACTCAGGGTGCCAAACAGGACGTGCAAGCCGAGAACGACACTGTCCTCATACCCAGCAGAGGTGAGACCCACTGCCACATTCAGGTTCAAACCACTTTTAATAATTAGGTTTGTAGAGGGGGTCGGAGCCTATCCCAGCACTTACAGAGAGAAACGAGAGAGAGGAGAGGATTACGGGTATTTCCTTGCCTTTTACCCACAAAGTGCCAGGATTATGATGAACGTTATCCCTCCGTCTGCATGGATTTTGACCTGTTACCTCCCAGAATCCAGAGACGTGCAAGTGGAGTAACTGCTTTTGAAAAAGCCTTCATTGTCTGACCACCGAATAGTGAAAATTTTCACTCATATAAAATAAATTCATAAATTAATTAATACTTTCACATTTACATTCATTCATTTTCATTCATTATCTCCCGCTTTATCCTCTATTAGGGTCGCGGTGGGGTTCCCCATGCCCATCCAGGGGAGAACATCTCGGGCGCTGGGCAGATAGACCCAGGACAGGGCGCCAATCCATCGCTGGGCATACACTCACTCACACACACACTCTATATGGGGCAATTTGGAGAATTCAATTGACTTGATCCATGTTTTTGGACTGTGGGAGGAAACCGGAGAACCCGGAGGAAACCCACGCAGACGCGGGGAGAACATGGAAACTCCACCCAGATGGGGATTCGAACCGGGAATCCCTAGTGCTGAGAGGAGAACGTGCTGACCACCAAGCCACCGTGCCGCCTCACATTTACATTCATTCATTCATTATCTCCCGCTTTATCCTCTATTAGGGTCGCGGTGGGGTTCCCCATGCCCATCCAGGGGAGAACGTCTCGGGCGCTGGGCAGATAGACCCAGGACAGGGCGCCAATCCATCGCTGGGCACACACTCACTCACACAGACACACTCTATATGGGGCAATTTTGAGAATTCAATTGACTTGATCTATGTTTTTGGACTGTGGGAGGAAACCGGAGAACCCGGAGGAAACCCACGCAGACGCGGGGAGAACGTGGAAACCCCACCCAATAGGGATTCGAACCGGGAATCCCTAGCGCTGAGAGGAGAACGTGCTAAACCACTAAGCCACCGTGCCGCCTCACATTTACATATGAATTCTAATTTAGCAACATTTGTTCGGCGGCATAAGTATGTATGCACAATTTCAAGTAAATTGGGTGTTGTGATAAGTGGGGGTGGGTTAGCTCAGTGGTTGGGGTGTTGGGTTGTCAATCTGAAGGTTGGGGGTTCAAATCCCAGGTCCACTGAAGTTACCAGTGTGGGTCCTTGAGCAAGACCCTTAACCCTCATTGCTCCAGGGATGTTGTGATGAACCCTGTGCTCACCTTGTAAGTCGCTTTGGATAAAAGCGTCCAATAAATGACCTAATTTAATTTTAATTTAATTTGGTCAAATTAAAAGTCAAAGTTTTGTACAAGACAGTCACAGACGGAAAGAGTGTGCTGAGAAAAGAATAAAGTATATACCAGCAAGATGCATAATGCTCCAATATAAAAAAAAAAAGTTTGAACTTTTTTAAACTCCATGCAACCCTGGACTCTCCACACGATGAGGATGAGATTAGGACTGAATATCAGCACAAATTCCAGTCTTATCTGAAAAACAATCGTTCTGTTCTTTCATACAGCAGCCCGACACAAGTGTAAACCCCATGAATTCAGCATTATTAAAGGTTTAATGTGTGTGACTCAATCAGCTTCGTTCTAAATGCCCGTTCTCCTCTCTGTTCCTTTGACTTGACGTAACCAGGAGAGCGAGGCCAGTGCATGTTGGACACTCCACCCAAGATCCTGTTCTGTGACCTCCGGCTGGACCCCGGAGAGAGCAAAACATGTACGCTGCAGCCGAGATGCGCGTTTTCCAAATTTCTCTTTAGGTTTTTAAATGATCCACAGGGAGGAATTGATGCAAACGCTCCGTTTCTTTACATGCTTCTGCTTCAGACTCTTACAATGAGCTGGTCCCCACCGACGGGCCCCCGAGCTTCAGGGGCCAGGCTGTGAAATACGTGTACAAGCTGACAATCGGATGTCAGAGGGTCAATTCTCCAATCAAGCTGCTGCGCGTCCCCTTCAGAGTGCTCGTCCTGCACGGTAGGTCTTCAGTTTGATTTGAATGTCTGTGCATTTAGGGAAGAGTGTGAAATGATGCTGTGTTTATTCTTTTGTTGTGCAAATCATGACGTCTTAACTTCTTTTTAATTTCAAATTAAATTGAGATTTATTGACCATTTGAGGCTTCAGCACGTTCTCCTCTCAGCGCTAGGGATTCCCGGTTCGAATCCCCATCTGGGTGGAGTTTCCATGTTCTCCCCGTGTCTGCATCTGCGTGGGTTTCCTCCGGGTTCTCCGGTTTCCTCCCACAGTCCAAAAACATGGATCAAGTCAATTGAGTTCTCCAAATTGCCCCATATACAGTGTGTCTGTGTGAGTGAGTGTGTGCCCAGCGATGGATTGGCGCCCTGTGCTGGGTCTGTCTGCCCAGCGCCCGAAACGTTCTCCCCTGGATGGGCATGGGGAACCCCACCGCGACCCTAATAGAGGATAAAAGCGGGAGATAATGAATGAATGAATAAAGACGCTTTTGCATTATGCATCCAATATCATTAATCCACCCATCCATCCATTATCTTCTGCTTTATCCTCTATTAGGTTCGTGGGGGGGGGGGCATCCAGGACTGGGGGGCAATCTATCGCTGGGCAGACAATCACTCACACAGACACACTCTCATTCATTCATTATCTCCCGCTTTATCCTCTATTTGGGTCGCGGTGGGGTTCCCCATGCCCATCCAGGGGAGAACGTCTCGGGCGCTGGGCAGATAGACCCAGGACAGGGCGCCAATCCATCGCTGGGCACACACTCACTCACACAGTCACACTCTATATGGGGCAATTTGGAGAACTCAATTGACTTGATCCATGTTTTTGGATTGTGGGAGGAAACCGGAGAACCCGGAGGAAACCCACGCGGACACGGTAAGGACATGGAAACTCCACCCAGATGGGGATTCGAACCTGGAATCCCCAGCGCTGGGAGTATCTGACGGTCTCCCCTGGATGGCATGGGGAACCCCACCGCAACCCTAATAGAGGATAAAGCGGGAGATAATGAATGAATGAATGAATGGACAGATGATCATTGTATTGGAGACCCACTTGAACCATCTGTCTGTGTGTTTGAAGGGATGCCGGAACCGCTCTTCCTACAGGATGAAGAAGTGTTACCAACAAACCCCTTCCTGGAGGAGGAGGAGGGAGGCAGGAGAGACACCAGACCACTGGAGCGAGCGTTGGACATGCTGATGATCACCACCTCACGCCGTTGTCCACGTCAGTAGCAGCTCTTTTTCTGTCTCATTATTTCAGTTGTGTTAGAGTTCTGTTCTTTACCGTCTTGTCTTTTTTTTTTTCCTCTCCAGATTTGTTTAATATTACTAACATGAGAGGTAAGGTGGCAAAGTTCTGCATCTTTAAGACCGTGTACAGATTGGGCGAGGACATCGTTGGCACGTTTACGTTCTCCGAGGGGGATATTCCATGTTTACAGGTAGAAACCTCACACAGCTTTCCATCTCAGTAACAGAACACTTTAGTTATTCAGCAGGTGATGTTTTTTAGGGAAACAAACGTCACGTTGCAGATGCTTTTATTCGATGCGACTTACAGCTATTCCAAATTCATGGTTAGGGTCGGAGCACAGGGTCAGCCGTTATACACCCCATCAGGAGCAAACAGGACGGTGTATTAGTTTCATCCGCAATTCATAGAGTGTATTTTATCTCCCGTTTTCTTATTTCGCGGTGGGGTTTCCCCAATGTACTAGGGGAAACATTAAAGAAAAAAACAGGGCGCCAAAATCCATCGCTATATATATATATATATAGTAATATATATACTATATCTTTTTTATATATACTATAATATATATATAAAATATAATTTTTTTTTATATTTTTTTTGTAAACCAATTTTTATTTTTGGTGTTTAATTTATCATGTTATGGGCGGCACGGTTGCTCAGTGGTCAGCACGTTCTCCTCTCAGCACTAGGGATTCCCGGTTCGAATCCCAACCTGGGTGGAGTTTCCATGTTCTCCCCGTGTCCGCGTGGGTTTCCTCCGGGTTCTCCGGTTTCCTCCCACAGTCCAAAAACATGGACCAAGTCAATTGAGTTCTCCAAATTGCCCCATATAGAGTGTGTATGCGTGTGTGAGTGAGTGTTTGTCCAGCGATGGATTGGCACCCTGTCCTGGGTGTATCTGCCCAGCGCCCGGGGCATTCTCCCCTGGATGGGCATGGGGAACCCCACCGCGACCCTAATAGAGGATGAAGCGGAAGATAATGAATGAATGAATTTATCATATTAAACTAAAGCCTGTAACGTTTGCACCTGCCACATGTTTGTTAAATATTGCTTGTGCTCAGTGTCTGTTTCTGTCTGTCACTCAATCTTTCTCTCTGTGTGTGTGTGTGTGTGTGTGTGTGTGTGTGTGTGTACATGCTTGTGTGTGTGTATCTGTGGATGTGGGTCTGGTCTGTCTTCTCTCTGTGTGTTTCTTTGCGCATGTTTGTGTGCATCTGTCTGTCTTTATTTCTGTGTGTATTTTTTCTTGTTCTTAGTACTCGGTGAGTCTGCAGAGTGAGGAGGAGGTACACGAGGAGTATCAGAGGCGACCGGCTCAAGCAGTTAGTGTGACGAGTCACGGCCGCCACCTGGAGTCCTGTCTGCACACGGCCTCCAGCCACTTCTCCCTCCCGGTTCCCCTTCATGTAACACCCGGCTTCAGCACTGACATTGGTCAGTCCAACTCCTCTTTCACTTTCTTTAAGTAACAAACCGCTCCTGTGTGTTGTGAGATCCTAACACTGAACACTGCAGCTGTCCAGATGTTCATCCTCCCATTTTAACATCACTGTACAGCAAGTACAGAATATTAGAGCTGATGTAGAATCAGTCTTAACCATCAACTACAGCATTTTAACATTTTATGTGAATATACAGTGAGATGCATTCATCTGCACAAGCGTTATTTTATTTAACTTCTTTTAAAGTGATGTTTACAGTAAACGCAGTGAATCACGGTCCCTTTTCTTTTCACTCTCATAGTGACACTGAGGTGGCGTCTACACTTTGAGTTTGTCACAGCGAGGGAACCAGTGGAACTTCCCACTGTCCTGCAAAACCAATCGGAAGTCACGGTGTGGACTGGGGCGGAGCAGGTAGACGTGGACACCTTCAGCTGGGACCTGCCAATCAAAGTGCTCCCCACAAATCCAGCTCTGGCCTCCTACATTTCCCAATTCACAGGAACAAACAGCATCAACATCTGAGTTGAAGGTTTATCGTTCATGTGCATTTGCATGTTCTCCTTTTGGACATCCAGAACAAACGGGCGACATCATCTCTTTGTCTCTGGTGCTTTTAATTTCTGCTGTGGTTCTTTGCGGAGATGTAAACAACTTTTCATGGTTTTTCATGTGATTAAAAATGTTTCATATTTATTGTGTTTTTTCAGGCTGACAGTCTAAAGTACCTCATTTTACATTGGAGCAGAAGAATGACACTTTCTTACAGAGATGGGCAAACATTTGGGGGCAACGCCCATACGAGGACATTTTAATAATCTACGATCCGGATGGGTGTTTTAACTCTGTTTTAGAAGTTTAGAATAAAAACCCCTAGAAAAGCGGTTCACGTTATTTTGCTGTGCGGTTAACCAGGTTAACCAGGAAACACCGCAGCTGGTTACTCACTGATCAGTATTACAAAAAGCTTACACTGTCAGTGTTAAGACCCGATCAGAAAGCAAAAACTAGCATCTGTGTGGCAGCGAGGTTGCGATTAAACAGATTTGTCTATGAGAGGTGGAGCCAGAGAAGCGGATAATACATCAGACTTGTGGTTCTTATGTGTTGACTTGCATGTGTGTGCAGGGAATTAAGAAAGCTGAGACGCCCTCGCTTTTTCACTAAAGTCTCACACTTCTCACCTCCCTGCACGGATCAATCACACACAAGCCACATGTAAGAACCCTTACCTCACCTGCTTCCCTATCTGCCTCTCTCTCACAAATCCACGTTTAATCTCAGCTCCATCCACCACAGTCTTACTTTTTTGTTTGATTTAGTAAATAATACTAAATTTGTGCTACAGTGAACATTGGTTTGTTCTCCTCAGAGGCTTCAGGATGCCCAAATCTTTGTATCTGTCTTCTAATGTTCTCGTATGTAAAACCGTAAGATTCTCAGTGTAAAGAAGGCAAATAAAAAAATAAATGAATGGAATCAAAGACAAAACTGTTGTTAGTTTTCAGCGCAGCTTTATTGTACTTTAATTAATTATAGATACATGTTACAAAGTAAACCAGAAATATAAGTAATAAAAGTGTAATTTATTATTTACTGACATGCTCAACTATTTACAGTAGTGCACACAGTGATACATTTGTGTGTGCATTTCGGATGAATTATGTTTATTAATGTGATTAAAGTTGCTGTATGAAAAATATGCATTTAGGGTTAGTATTTGTTTTGCTTCTCCTGTTATATAAACTGAACAAAGGATGACTAGCATCTTTATATTCTATTTCACCTCCACAACTGTGTAGTTAACTGTGGGAAAGGTAAGGTGTAAGTCAGCGCTGTTCACCGAAATGATGGCACGAACGAGCAGCGTGGGGTAAAACTCGGGTAAAACAGTGAGGTCTGCTTTGGCTGATGTACTGCAGATACATCAAAGATGCATCCCTCATTGACCGGCCAGTTGTATGTTGGTGGCTCCATGGCTGGGGTCCACATTCTCCTGTTGTCCTGGAAAGCAGGGGAGGCGTTGGTCAGCGGTCAACACCAAGCTCACCCTGCAGCTCGTGGATTCAATGTGCACCTCGCACCAAGGTGGGAAGTCCACCGGCTGCTGTAGACTGAAGACAGAAAAAGAATCGGTCAGTGTGTATGTGTACAGGGCTGTAATAAGGTGCAGAGTTTTTGTGAAACTGACGTTTCGCAGCATCCCACTCCAAACGGGTGCAGACAGGTGCACTGCACACATCCCTGCTCCATCCAGCTCTCACCCAGAGAGTAGGACCGTCCCGCGTGCTCACATAGGGCTGTGCAGGGAGAAAGAGCAGTATTTAGGATTCTCTTTTTCTATACAAGGTAAAGGACGGTGGTTAACAGAAACTGGTAACTTTAATCCACACATTCTGAAAGCTGTGGTTCAAATCCCAGGTTCACTAAAAGTTACCAATATGGGTCCTTGAGCAAGGCTCTTAACCCTAATTGCTCCAGAGAAGCTGTAGGTCACTGATTTGTAAGTCACTTTGGATAAAAGCATCTGCTAAATGACCAAATGTAAGGGCAGACACACAGTAATACATCCACACAACTTAAACAAAAACAAAAAAAAAACTGTCTTAAACAAAAAAAGTTAGAGCATGTCTATGTTCCTGAGGTTCGTCTCACCTTGAGAGTTGAAATGACACTCGGTCGGCGCCGCTGAGCAGGTCGCCCAGAGTGAAACACCCATCAACATCAGCATCCACTGTTGTGCCATTACTTCTCGTTCTATCCCTTGATCTCCGCATCTCTGCCTGTTGTACTGCCCCTCTATTTATACCCCCCATACATTTATGAGCCTGATGTGGCAGGGAAGGGGGGGAGAATGTGGGGTTTTTGGAGGGGAGGCTGGGTAGGGAGCGGGCTGTGGCTTTGGCACCGTTTGACCTGTTCCTCCAGTGATTGCTATTTTCCGCTCCATTGGGCATGACCTTGAAAACGATAGAAATACTGACACACAAGATGACTAAGCGAGGAAAGGAGGGTGAGGTGAGAGCGAGGAGAGAGGTGAGGCAGGAGGCAAAATACAGGAGTTGGAAAAACAGGCATTAACTCCTAACAACAGCCCGCAGGCACGTACCGGTCCGTACATCACTCTTATTGGTCTGTTAACACTTTAAGCGCATCAGCTAGATGCTTGATGCATAGTTCATTCAGAAAGCATATACAGCGTCATTACTGAACCTGCAGTGGTTGCTGGGTAGTCCTCAAAGAGAAAAGACCTCTACGGTCAGAGAATCCAATGACCTGCGTCTGCTTCCCTGGACTCGGTTTATAATAACGATGTCATAAACATGTCTCTACTTTGTAGACTTTTGTAGATTTCCCCACTGCTGCAGGTGTGTGGCTGCCTGGATGTCCATATGTTCCAGCAGAAAATGCCTGATTAAAAGTTCATTCATTCATTCATTCATTCATTATCTCCCGCTTTATCCTCTATTAGGGTCGCGGTGGGGTTCCCCATGCCCATCCAGGGGAGAACATCTCGGGCGCTGGGCAGACACACCCAGGACAGGGCGCCAATCCATCGCTGGGCACACACTCACTCACACAGACACACTCACTATGGGGCAATTTAGAGAACTCAATTAACTTGATCCATGTTTTTGGACTGTGGGAGGAAACCGGAGAACCCGGAGGAAACCCACACGGACACGGGGAGAACATGGAAACTCCACCCAGATGGGGATTCGAACCGGGAATCCCTAGTGCTGAGAGGAGAACGTGCTAAACCACTAAGCCACCGTGCCGCCTTCTGATTAGAAATGTCTAATTTAATAATCTAATGTTTTCTTTGTTTGTTAAGAAAGCACAGCGTGTTAAACTTTATATAGAGCTGAATGCAAAGGTTTGGTCACCTCTGTCAAATTTAAGGTTGCTTTGATTTTATTGTTCATAAGAACGGTGGAAATGGTATTTATTTTTACCTCGTGCCACATGAAGAGCAGGTTGATATAGGTTCATGGAAATAAATATTAAAGTGAGAACAAGATATGGGCGGCTTAGTGGTTTAGCACGTTCGCCTCTCAGCACTAGGGATTCCCGGTTCGAATCCCCATCTGGGTGGAGTTTCCATGTTCTCCCCGTGTCTGCGTGGGTTTCCTCCGGGTTCTCCGGTTTCCTCCCACAGTCCAAAAACATGGAACAAGTCAATTGAGTTCTCCAAATTTCCCCCATATAGAGTGTGTCTGTGTGTGTGAGTGAGTGTGTGCCCAGTGATGGATTGGCTCCCTGTCCTGGGTCTATCTGCCCAGAGCCCGAAACGTTCTCCCCTGTATGGGCATGGGGAACCCCACCGCGACCCTAATAGAGGATAAAGCGGGAGATAATGAATGAGAGGATAATGACAAGATATAAGAAATATAACTTTAATTGTATTGACGAGGCGGCACGGTGGCTTAGTGGTTAGCACGTTCGCCTCTCAGCACTAGGGGTTCCCGGTTCGAATCCCCATCTGGATGGAGTTTCCATGTTCTCCCCGTGTCTGTGTGGGTTTCCTCCGGGTTCTCCGGTTTCCTCCCACAGTCCAAAAACATGGATCAAGTCAATTGAGTTCTCCAAATTGCCCCATATAGAGTGTGTCTGTGTGAGTGAGTGTGTGCCCAGCGATGGATTGGCGCCCTGTCCTGGGTCTATCTGCCCAGCGCCCGAGACGTTCTCCCCTGGATGGGCATGGGGAACCCCACCGCGACCCTAATAGAGGATAAAGCGGGAGATAATGAATAAATGAATTGTATTGACGAAGAGGGAAAACATTATTCTTCCCCACATTTGCTCCTCTCTCGTCCACTTTACTATGAAAGTGGAAAGAACTGCAATAGAAGCAACATGCTTTTTCTTAAGTGGCCCTGGGGTCCCACTACACTTTGTTTGGAGCATGAATAGTTCTTTCACCCCATGGATGTTTGGAGAGGTGTTGAAAGGTTCTAGCCTTGTCAGGCCTGTTGTGCTACTACTTAATGGCTGAGACATGTACGGCGCTCTGGACAGAGTGACTCACTGGTGTGAGCTGATTTCTCTCCTGGTTCTCTGAGGGTTTTTAGGATTCGGTCATCATAAAAGCTGTAGCCAGATTATGGTACAACACTCCAGGGAATGACAATGTTTAATACACATTAATCAAGATTTAAATTTTATATTGCTTATTGATTCAAACGTGTTAGATTCCTAAATATAAGGTCATTTTGTCGTACTGTGTGTTATGTATTTATTTATACTTATTACATTTAGCGGACACTTTTATCCATAGCGACCTACAAATGAGAACAACACAAGTAAGTAGTTAAGGAAGAACCCAGCTACTAGGGGTGTCTTCAACTAAGGATTTTCATAGTCGAATCTGATTCGTCAGATTTTCCCTATAGTCGACTGATAGTCGAATCAGTTAAAATTTCACCACAAGATGGCGCTATAAGCGTGTTTTTTTTTTGAAAGATTTTTTAAATATATTTTACTTGTTTTTCTTGAGCACCGTAAATGGGATCCCCGTTCTGGACTTTTTTCCACTTCAAAGGAAAAACCTAAAACACAAGTTTTAGGATGATTAGGATGATTTTATTTGACAAAAGGATATATATTCATTCATTCATTATCTCCCGCTTTATCCTCTATTAGGGTCGCGGTGGGGTTCCCCATGCCCATCCAGGAGAGAACATCTCGGGCGCTGGGCAGATAGACCCAGGACAGGGCGCCAATCCATCGCTGGACACACACTCACTCACACAGACACACTCTATATGGAGCAATTTTGAGAATTCAATTGACTTGATCCATGTTTTTGGACTGTGGGAGGAAACCGGAGAACCCGGAGGAAACCCACGCAGACACGGGGAGAACATGGAAACTCCACCCAGATGGGGATTCGAACCGGGAATCCCTAGTGCTGAGAGGAGAACGTGCTAACCACTAAGCCACCATGCCGCTAAGGATATATATATATATATATATATATATATATATATAACGAAAACAAAGACATTTCATGTAAAATCTAATGCTTAGCAGCAGCCATGGGCGCCCCCATGTGGTCAAAATGGTACATTCGACTATGAGGTTCATAGTCGACTACGGTTCTCCGAATCGAATCGTCGAATCAGCGAATATTGCAGCTCACCCCTACAGCTACACTGTAAAAATGTCAAACCTGATCATTATCTGTACGAGATGAACATCTTGGCATTAAACACTTGAAATTGTCAGACTTATTTTTATCTTCATTATCTCTGCAATGCTGAAAATGATCCACCACACTGCCACTGCTCTGCTGAGGGTCCGGATTATCCGAGAAGTACAAAAGCAACAGATTACAGTTTGTAATTGCATAATGAACGTAAGTATAACTTTATAAAAGTTAAATCAATGTGTGCCTATTGTGCTTTATCAATAACATGTACCTACTGACCACCTCACTGACCGATCCAGCCCTTAATTTGGAAAATAAAACGACTTTAAATAAACTCTTTTCACAAAGTTTACAGTGAGAATTGTCTCAAATGGATTAATATGTTATAGCGTTTAAAGCCGTTTGTAAATTATGGGTTGTAGCCCGAACCTTAAACATGCTACATGTTTTTTTTTTGTTAGTAATGTTAAATTTTATTTTAAAAAACTAACTTCAGATTTAAACGTGTTTTTTTTTTTTTCATTCATTCATTCATTATCTTCTGCTTTTCCTCTATTAGGGTCGCGGTGGGGTTCCCCATGCCCATCCAGGGGAGAACGTTTCGGGCGCTGGGCAGATACACCCAGGACAGGGCGCCAATCCATCGCTGGGCACACACTCACACACACAGACACACTCTATATGGCACAATTTTGAGAACTCAATTGACTTTTTGGACTGTGGGAGGAAACCGGAGAACCCGGAGGAAACCCACGCAGACATGGGGAGAACATGGAAACTCCACCCAGATGGGGATTCGAACCGGGAATCCCTAGTGCTGAGAGGCGAACGTGCTGACTATTAAGAAACCGTGCCGCCCGTGTTTTTTTGTTTGTAATGTTAAATTTTATTTTAAAAACTAACTTCAGATTAAAACGTGTTTTTTTTTTTTTTTGTAATATTAAATTTAATAAAAAAAAACTAACTTCAGATTAAATCGTGTTTTTTTTGTAATATTAAATTTTATTTAAAATAAAAAATAAAAAAATAAAACTTCAGATTAAAACGTGTTTTTTGTTTGTCCCGTTCCGTTTCCAAACAGAAAGCACGGCGGACTACAAACAGGCCGAAGTAGCAGACTCCGATCGGCCGCTTGTGTTTGCGGCTTGTACAGGGATCGCGGTGTTTGCTATCGACTGCTTGCGCCTGGGAGGTGTTTTTGTTGCTTTCGCTGTTGAACGGCAGGCGTCATGGCTGCGCGGCGCTGCGCTCGGACTCGCTCCGCTTTCTGATCGTTGGCCCGCGGCGCTGCTCCGGAGGCTCGACGGTGACGGGGGGACAGGAGCCGGGGACAGAGCCGGGGACAGAGCCGGGACAGAGCCGGGGACAGAGCCGGGGACAGAGCCGGGGACAGAGCCGGGGACAGAAGCGGGGGTTGTGTGGCTGAGGGCCGCGGTTGGAGATGCTGCGCTCGGCGCTCGGTGTTTGTTATTAAAGGCCCCGCCGGACGAACGAACGCTCAGCTGCTGGAACTCCGGCTCTAACACCCCGCCTCTGCCCGTCTGCCCCACTGCCCCTCTGCCCCTCGGTCTGCGGTCTGTCCGCCGTGAGACGCGCTGGACATGGATACAGACAAGTTTAACTACGTGTACAGCTGCGACCTGGATATAAATGTACAACTCAAGATGTAAGTGAACCATAATGTAAACAAAGCGAACGCGACATCTCATCAGCACTAATTAGGTTTAATTACAGCCTAATTACCAAGGTAGCGATTTTAAACAATGTTTTGTTGGTAAACATAGTCTTACTGTACGGGAGTGATAATAATGTACGTAATAATTACTGTGACATAATAAAAATAATAATAATTATGTTTTAAAATGGGGCGGCACGGTGGCTTAGTGGTTTAGCATGTTCTCCTCTCAGCACTAGTTCGAATCCCCATCTGGGTGGAGTTTCCATGTTCTCCCCGTGTCTGCGTGGGTTTCCTCCCACAGTCCAAAAACATGGATCAAGTCAATTGAGTTCTCCAAATTGCCCCATATAGAGTGTGTCTGTGTGAGTGTGTGAGTGAGTGTGTGCCCAGCGATGGATTGGCGCCCTGTCCTGGGTCTATCTGCCCAGTGCCCGAGACGTTCTCCCCTGGATGGGCATGGGGAACCCCACCGCGACCCTAATAGAGGATAAAGCGGGAGATAATGAATGAATGTTTTAAAATGGGCGGCACGGTTCGAATCCCCATCTGGGTGGAGTTTCCATGTTCTCCCCGTGTCTGTGTGGGTTTCCTCCAGGTTCTCCGGTTTCCTCCCACAGTCCAAAAACATGGATCAAGTCGATTGAATTCTCCAAATTGCCCCATATAGAGTGTGTCTGTGTGAGTGAGTGTGTGCCCAGTGATGGATTGGCGCCCTGTCCTGGGTCTATCTGCCCAGCGCCCGAGACGTTCTCCCCTGAATGGGCATGGGGAACCCCATGTATTTTTGAGCAGTTGGTAAAAGATTCATTATACACTAAAAGAATGGGCCAGTTGGTCAGTATTCGAAAAATGTGGCCCATAAGCCACGAGATGATCAAAGATATTTGTGCGTCCTCATAAAACATAATGAAATGAATGAAATAAAAGCAGAAAATAATGAAGAAGTTTGAGGAGATCCTGTGAGATCTGACGGATCACTTGGGTGGTGAACTGTATTCCTGTCCAAGTCGCTCTTTTATGTTTGTAAAGTTAAAGTATTTTTTTTTGTCGTGGGATCCCTTTATCAAACCTCAGAGTAAAGACACTTGCAACCATTCATTCCTTCGTTCATTATCTCCCGCTTTATCCTCTATTAGGGTCGCGGTGGGGTTCCCCATGCCCATCCAAGGGGAGAACGTCTCGGGCGCTGGGCAGATACACCCAGGACAGGGCGCCAATCCATTGCTGGGCACACACTCACTCACACAGACACACTCTATATGGGGCAATTTGGAGAACTCAATTGACTTGATCCATGTTTTTGGACGGTGGGAGGAAACCGGAGAACCCGGAGGAAACCCACACGGACACGGGGAGAACATGGAAACTCCACCCAGATGGGGATTCGAACCGGGAATCCCTAGAGCTGAGAGGAGAACGTGCTAAACCACTAAGCCACCGTGCCGCCCCACTTGCAACCAATGGTAAAGCCATAGTAACAGAAGTATAAAAGTATAATACCAATAAAACACCAATAAAGGTCACTGCACACAACACAACCGGTCTAGGTAAATCCTGACTTCATGCACAATTTAAAAGTTACCTCAAAGCCAATATATTTAAACTTACGATGCTCTGAAGCCTTTATTATAGATTACAAATGATGTAATTATTGCAGATGCTTTAATCTAAAGCATATTGATGGTTGGGATCAGGGGATGTCATTATACAGCACCCCTGCAGCAGTGAGGGTTTTCATTCACACATCGGCAACATTTTAAAAAATGATCCTGGTTGACTTGGGGTTTGAACCCACAACCTTCAGGTTGAAAGTCCAGCACTGGTAAACACTGCTACTACACCTCTTCATGTAGTGACTGTGTGTTGTGAAGCATAAATGGCATTTTGCAGAGTATTTGGATGATCATTGTTTTATTATAGGGGCGCGGTAGCTCAGTGGTCAGGGTGTTGGGTTATCAATCTGAAGGTTGTGGGTTCAAATCCCAGGTCCACTGAAGTTACCAATGTGGGTCCTTGAGCAAGACCCTTAACCCTCATTGCTCCAGGGATGTTGTGATAAACCCTGTGCTCACCTTGTAAGTCGCTTTGGATAAAAGCGTCCAATAAATAACCCAATTATTATTAATTATTATTATTATTATATGCCTAATGCTGATTCAGTCATATACACATTTCGGCTGTATATATTTTCGAGCCTCTTTCTAGTAAAACTGTACAAATAAACGTTTCTCTCACAAGATGCTCTTGTTTTTCCCGTGTTTATAAAATGAACATGGCAACACCTGTGACTCACTCACACAGATTCATTTTAACACGAGTCCAGAGAGAGACATTAGGCTTTTTGCGCTGGTCCTGCGTTCACTGATGTCGTTACAGTCCAGTAGACCTTTCACTCGCTGCCCATCATTCTTGTTTAAGCTCATAAAGTTTTCGATGAGGAAATGTTTCATTTCATTACTCATCTCAGTTCCGACAGCGTGCCTGTTAAACCTCAAAGCATCACTGAACAAACAGAAGATATTAATCACACACCAGACTCCTGCAACTCCACAGGTCTAAAGAAAGTGGTTCCTAATCAGAACAAACGTGCAAAATTAATTCTACTACTTCGATTTTCTCCAAAATAAACAATTTTACAGATTAAATCTCAGATTACACATTAACATGCTTGTTAAATGTGTAGGGATACATTTGCAAATTGGGATAAATGTTACAAATTCAATCACATGTGTTTGGGCACTTTGGTTTTGAATAAATAAATAAATGTTAACACTAGGGGTGTCTTCAACTAAGGATTTTCATAGTCGAATCTGATTCGTCCGATTTTCCCTATAGTCGACTGATAGTCGAATCAGTTAAGATTTCACCACAAGATGGCGCTATAAGCGTAGTTTTTAAAAAATATATATATATTTTTTATATTTTACTTGTTTTCCTAACAAAAGAAATCCTTTTTTTTTTTTTTTCTTTTTTCTTTTTTTTCTAGAAATTAGGATGATTTTATTTGAGAAAAGGCTATATATATAACGAAAACAAAGACATTTCATGTAAAAACTAATGCTTAGCAGCAGCCATGGGCGCCCCCATGTGGTCAAAATGGTACATTCGACTATGAGGTTCATAGTCGACTACGGTTCTCCGAATCGAATCGTCGAATCAGCGAATATTGCAGCTCACCCCTAGTTAACACCTTGTTTTTTACACTCATTATCCATTTTACTACTTTTATTTACCATTTAGTTATACCATGAGTTTTATGAGTTGTACTTACTCTGCATCTTTCAGAGGGAGTTTGGAAGGCAAGCGGGAGCAGAAGAGTTACAAGTCACTTCTCGAAGACCCGATGCTTCGGTTCTCTGGCCTTACCAGGAGAGTTGCTCAGACCTTTATGTTACCTGCCAAGTATTTGCAGAGGGGAAGCCCCTTGCGCTGCCTGTTCGCACATCATATAAAGCTTTCAGCACCCGATGGAAGTAAGTAGCAGTCAGGACAGGACAGCTGTTACCAGTTCTGAAAATGTACCACGTCATGTTTATCCATGAAGCTCAACACCGGACATAGTCTCTACATTCAACTCTGACTGCAACAGTGTGTGATCAGTGTTAAACTGTATAATACATTTTTAATTGTGAATGTAGAATTATTTATTTTACCTACTTTTTTTTTTGGAGTTTCTTTTATTTTCTTATTTTAAAATTATAGTACACATAATTTAATATTTCCCTATTTATTGCTACTTGGTGCTGCCGTAATAATGCAAATTTTTACAGCTAATACATTTTATATATCCTATTTATATATAATATTAATATCTTATTTCATAATCATTTTAATGACCGAGGAATTAACTTCATTTACATAAACAAGGTTCTGTGTATTTTACCACAGGCTTTATTTATTAAATGTAAAGTACTGGAATTAATATGTATTGAATGTGGTTTATTCAAAAGTAATCGCACTTTTTTCTGTACACTTACACTTATGTCTATAACTAAGTTCATATTGCGAAAACAACTTTTTACACGCCGGTCGACTATTTAACGCATTGGTATTTACATCTTGTTTTCAAACTCGTTGTGAATTTGGGATGTGTGTGTGTGTGTGTGTGTGTGTGTGTGTGTGTGTGTGTGTGTGTGTGTGTGTGTGTGTGTGTGCAGTTGGAATGAGTGGCTGAGGTTACCGGTGAAGTACCCTGACTTGCCTCAAAGTGCTCAGGTGGCGCTGACCGTGTGGGATGTTTACGGACCCGGACGTGCCACTCCCGTCGGTGGAACCACTGTCACCCTGTTTGGAAAATATGGGTAAGTCTGTTTCACTGTACGTCTCTTACTCACAGGGTTTAATGAGATGCAGTTAAGTGCAGATGCGTTGCTTTTACTTTGAAATCTTCACATCAGTTCCAGTTTCTCATGTTGTCCCTGATCTAATCCAAACTTCCTACACCTTTAAAAACAAACAAAATCTAGACTGCTGTTTTACCATTTTTGTTGTTTTTCTGTCAGAATGTTTCGTCAGGGCATGCATGATCTGAAGGTGTGGCCCGGGGTGGAGGGTGATGGTGGAGAGTCCACATCCACACCAGGCAGAACCAGCAGCACTTTGGCTGAGGATCAGATGGGGCGACTAGCTAAGGTTAGAGGAGTGTCGTCATCTCTTTCTCGCTCTGTGTATGTATGTGTGTGCGTGTGCGCGCGTGTGTGTAAAAGAACTTGTTTTAACCGCTGTCTGTTCCAGGGTCCAGACCTGGAGCTACTTAGTGATGTGAGTATTAGGGTGTGTGTAATTAAAATGTGTGTGTGTGTGTTTGTGTGTCAAAAGAAAAGTCGTATGCAATAGAATGTACCTGTGAGCCCTCAGCTTTTTATCTGAATGTGAGGTGAAGCAGTGAACGAGTCAATGACATGTTTTCCTGATTGCTTTGGTGTCAGTGTGTTAACATGTCCTCTGTTTGGAATTAATCTAAATGACCACTTTTTGAAATCTATATATTGTTTTGCATTTTTAAAACTTTCACACGGTCACATTTTTACGTTTTAACGTTGTGTTATAATGGGTTTTTTTTTCCTCTGTAGAGCCTGCGATGACTTATTTTAACTCATTACTACATTACTGAAAATGATCCAGCACCCAAATGATACCTGCTCTGTGGCGGTGCTGTGGGAATTTTGACGCGTGCAGAAAAACAGATACAATCAGTGTAGCAACACAAAGGTGGTTTTAAGAGGGAGGCTGATCAAAAGGGGGGGGGGGGGGTTGTCAAAAGTTTTGACCCTCTTATTTGACCACTCTTATGATTTTTTTTTTTTTTTTTAGATCTGCGTTTGCTGCTGCATTTGAATTGTATGCATTAATCGTTTTTTTCTAATCACTCATTAACACACGTTGTTAAATATTATAAATGTTATAGAACGGAGCATGAGACTTTGCAGTGGGATGTAAAAGGCTGACTCTTCACTGTCTGCATGCTCTGTGTATCGATCTGTAGCTGCTGTTAGCACACAGCATGATGAGATACGTCTCAGGTGTTTTAAATGTTTTAAACTTGATTCAGAATCCTAAATCAGTATCAGTAAGTGGACTGTCCCACCAGAGAGAACACTGGACTTATGTGATGCATACAGCTGCTCCCCCTCCCCAGATGCAGACTGTTTGTATTAGGGGTGAGCTGCAATATTCGCTGATTCGACGATTCGATTCGGAGAACCGTAGTCGACTATGAACCTCATAGTCGAATGTACCATTTTGACCACATGGGGGCGCCCATGGCTGCTGCTAAGCATTAGTTTTTACATGAAATGTCTTTGTTTTCGTTATATATATAGCCTTTTGTCAAATAAAATCATCCTAATTTCTAGAAAGAAAAAAGAAAAACAAAAAAATGGTTTTCTTTTGTTAGAAAAACAAGTAAAATATATTTAAAAAAATCTTTTTTAAAAACTATGCTTATAGTGCCATCTTGTGGTGAAATCTTAACTGATTCGACTATCAGTCGACTATAGGGAAAATCTGACGAATCAGATTCGACTACGAAAATCTGTAGTTGAATACAGCCCTAGTTTGTATATCTAAACACGACTTAATGGAGCATCTATAAAAACTACAATTTCCCCGGGTGATTAATAAAGTATTCTGATCCTGGTTGTCTGTCACTCTGTGTTTAGTTAACTAAGGCTCATCGTCAGGGGCACATGGTGAAAGTCGACTGGCTGGATCGCTTGACCTTCAGAGAGATTGAGATGATCAATGAGGTGGGATTTCTGAGGGAAGATGCTTCCCCTCTCCTTTATTTTACATTATTGTTCACAAAGATATATTTTTTGTAAGTAAACAAAAGACAAAGTGCCAGACGAATTACAGTCCGAAATATTGTAAAGCAATCGGGGTGGTAATGAAGTTAGTGCTGTCAGGATCGCAGGGCCACATTAATTTCAGTGTTAAGAGAGTAACAAGGTGCAATTATTTTATTCCCATTTGATTTGGGGTCAGAGGGACAGACATGATATCGCACATCTGGAGCAATAAGAATTAATGAAACTACTGAAATACGCACATTGTTAACTGTAATTAACTTTTTAGTGAATTTGAACAGCCTACCTTCCGACTAAAAGCCAAACACTCTTACCATTAAGCTACCAAAGCCTTATTTATATCAGTTTGTCAGTTTGCATCTATTCAGTACTGTTGTGTGTTGTCGTGCCTTCTTTAAGTGCTTTCCTTCTGTACAGAGTGAAAAACGGAGCTCTAACTTCATGTATCTCATGGTGGAATTTCCCCGAGTGAAGAGTGGAGACAAAGAATACAGCATAGTGTACTATGAAAAGGTCAATTCAGCCCAACAATGGATTAATCCATATTAATATTGGTCAGGTTTAATGGTTGCCATTTAATGGTCAGGTTACAGACCTGGTCAGGTCTGGTATTGATGCTACGATTTAGTTTTTTCTGGTTTCTGCAGGATGGAGATGAAGCCTCCGCTTTGCTGACCAGTTCAGACATAGTTAAAGTCCCTGATCCCCAAATGTGCATGGTGAGTCACGAACAGCGCGGGTGGAACGCCTGAACACATTCACACCCAGTATACTCCAAAGCATTATCCATTTTTGTTTTCCATTTTTCACAAGTTCTGCTCACAATCTTAGGACAGTGACGTTGCGTCGATTCGGCCTGTGTAGAAATAAGTTGGTTAAGATGATGACATTTTTAAAGTTATAGTTTAAATAAGATGTTGCTAACTGCAGTTACTTCGCACAGTGAAATTTTGTATAAATAGTATAAAATTTGGAAATTCCCTAGGGGTGAGCTGCAATATTCGCTGATTCGACGGAGAACCGTAGTCGACTATGAACCTCATAGTCGAATGTACAATTTTGACCACATGGGGGCGCCCATGGCTGCTGCTAAGCATTAGTTTTTACATGAAATGTCTTTGTTTTCGTTATATATATAGCCTTTTGTCAAATAAAATCATCCTAATTTCTGTTAATATTTTTTTTAAATGATGTGTGCGCTTTAACAATATAAAATATATAACAAAATATTTAAAAAAATATATTTTTTTAAAAACCACGCTTATAGCGCCAACTTGTGGTGAACTTTTAACTGATTCGACTATCAGTCGACTATAGGGAAAATCTGCCGAATCAGACTCGACTATGAAAATCCTTAGTTGAAGACACCCCTAAAATTCCCCTTAGGAGAATCTAGTAGAAAGTAAACATCACAAGCTGGCCCGAAGTCTGAGGAGCGGACCGTCTGACCACGACCTGAAACCCAACGCCGCTACAAGAGATCAGCTCAATGTGAGTGAGGCACAGGGTTTATGTTTTCACGATTATCAAATTCTTATAGCAGACATTTTAACACCAGTCTTTGTGTGTGTGAGCAGATCATCGTCAGCTACCCCCCCACCAAGCAGCTGAGCTCTGAAGAGCAGGACCTGGTGTGGAAGTTCAGATATTATCTCACCACACAGGAAAAGGTGCTTATATTCGGTTGCATGTCATACGGTCTTATTTTCAATTAAAGCTACTTCAGTGTGATTGGGTTTTAAGTGGACAATAAATAAATAAGTAAAAAGCCATGATCCTTAAAAAAGATTAAGGAACTAGGCTGATCTTTCATAAGCAGATTAAGAGTGAACAGCTGCTGGCATCACATGAGAATCACTTGATAGACTTAGGCCTTTCTGAATGGTCGCTGGTGCCTAATAGATGCTCAAAGGTGCTAAACTTACACTGACATTCATTTTTATTATTAAGACAATCATCCTCTTCAGCCTTCAATATAGTGGTGATTCATCATGACACGTTCTTGATGTTAAAATTGTTGGTGGGTCTAGAAAACATCTCCCACCCTGTTACTCCAAGTCCAACGCTTTTGTGACTTGTTAGGAAGGCCTCATGCTGGTGACAATATGACCCTCTCCTGAGCACAATACACCAAAAATCAGGCTTCATCTAACCAGGCAATGTGTTTCCACTGCTCTGTTACTCTGGTTATATTTCACTGTGGTCTGTTGGGTTTTTTTCAGGCCCTGACGAAGTTCCTGAAGTGTGTTAACTGGGCGCTGCCACAGGAAGCTAAGCAGGCTCTGGAGCTGCTGGGCAAATGGAGACCCATGGACGTGGAAGACTCACTAGAGCTGCTTTCTTCTCAGTTCACCAACCCCACGGTCAGACGTTACGCTGTGGCCCGTTTAGAGCAGGCAGATGATGAGGTAAAGGACCTACGAAGAAGTCGAACCCTCAATCTGTTGATTCATAGCCCAAATGAATGTTGATTCAATAGCCCAAAGGCAATTTATACCTAAAATGCAATAGCAAGCAAAAAAAAACCACAGATAATACTCAGATACTGTAAATTATTATATCACATTAATAGAGCATTCGCAGTTTGCCCTCAGGTTCTTATAATGGAGTTTGTAGTTTATTTATTTCTCTAATAAAAGGCCTTTCTAAATTGTTTTGCCTTAAATATGAATGGCTTTTATTTAGGATATTAATGAGCAGTTTTCTTTACTTTCAGGACTTATTGATGTACCTGCTGCAGCTGGTTCAAGCATTGAAGTATGAGAACTTTAACGATATCCGGGGGGGTCTGGATCCAGGGAGTAAGCGAGAGAGTCAAGGCCTGAGTGAAAGCTCCACGCCGAGTGATTTGGACAGGTTAGTCACTGTAGAACTGTAACGCAAAACACGTTGACCATAGAAGTGTACATCACTGTCACCATCACGTCCCACTGCAAATTCCACACCGATTTCATAAGGTTTCAAAGTTATGGCAGTACCGTAGGTGATGGTGGGTGGCACATGTTTTATCTAAAGAGAAATGAGCAATCGTGTTAGTGAAATGATGTGCATTCAGTTCTCAGATGTCATCGGCTTCTACGGCAACCGCCAGCACACTGAAAGTCAAAGAAACAGGAGATGGAGAAAACCTGGAGGTAAGACAAGTGTTGTTATGAAGAAGGTGATATCTGTTGATGTTTGAGGTGTGTAACTGTGTGCCGATGTTCTGCGTTGTATAGCAGGACCTCTGTACATTCCTCATATCACGAGCATGCAAGAACTCAACCCTGGCCAACTACCTGTACTGGTAACTAGTTTAAAATACAAATCTAATTTTTTTTTAAGTCATGTGTACTTAATGAAGTGCGAGTTCTCAGATTGTAGTCTTTTCTTTAAGGTATGTGATAGTGGAGTGTGAAGATCAGGACACGCAGCAGAGGGATCCCAAAACTCACGAGATGTATCTGAACGTGATGAGGACTTTCAGCCACGCTCTGCTCAAAGTAAACTTACCTCAATCTCAAGACTCCTCAGACACATGCTTATTAAATATATATGATTAAATATATAACGGGCAACACAGAATGGTTTGAAAATCTTGACTATAATTATGTTTGTGGAATTGGTTAAGTAATTAAAAAAAAGTTGTTTTTTTATCAGTTTAATGTGTTTTCTGTTTACCTTTAATCTCTCACCTGCTTCTTTCAGGGTGATAAGAACGTGAGGGTGATGCGCTCCCTGCTGGCGGCGCAGCAGACGTTTGTAGACAAACTGGTGCAGCTCATGAAGGCCGTGCAAAGAGAAAGTGGAAATCGTAAGAAAAAGGTAGATTTGGCTCTCACACATACACACACACACACACACACACAACCCTAAACCTTAAAGTGTGAAATGACATAACCAGGCAGACGATACCTGATGTGTGTGTGTGTGATAGACGGAGAGGCTGCAGGCTCTGTTGGCTGATAATGAGAAGGTGAGTCTCTGTGATATCGACCCCATTCCTCTCCCTCTGGAGCCTCAGGTGCAAATCAGAGGCATTGTACCCGACACTGCCACCCTCTTTAAGGTATGTCACCTTAGCACTCATTCACCCAGCACTTCTAATATATATAGGTTTAAGCTATAGTGATTATAGTGTGTGTGTGTGTGTGTGTGTGTGTGTGTGTGTGTGTGTGTGTGATATTAGAGTGCCCTGATGCCTGCTAAGTTGATCTTCAAAACGGAAGATAATGAGCTGTATCCTGTTATCTTTAAACATGGAGATGATTTGCGCCAGGACCAGCTCATCCTACAGATTATCTCTCTCATGGATAAGGTTTGTTGTTATCCATGCTATCCAACTGCTCGGCTCATTTCAGGTCATTATTAACTTTAGGTTCGTGTACCGAACGACAAAAACACTGAAATGTGCAGGACAGTGGACCTCGAGGACCAGGACTGAACAATATTATAAATATAATTCAGTAGAAATCTTTTTGTCTGCATTTCATCGGCGATTTTGAATAGTTTGGAATTTTCCCTTATTGTCCGGGTGAAAATGAATAATTACGAAATTTATGGTTAATTATCATAGTTGTAATTTTTTTTATGAGTAACAAAGTAAGTGAGTTATTGCACACGATCTTGTTTCCAGCTTTATTTCACCTCCATTTCTAAGAGTTTAGTCATCAGCTCTCGCTTTTCATTCTAAGCCCATAATTCTTCTGACACACAACGGCAGTAAAGTTGTGCAGGACGTGCTGGGTGTGTGGTATAGATGATCACACTCCAGCTGTCATATTCCTACTGATGGGATTTCTGTAACTGAGTGAACCTCAGGCTCTAATGTCACAAGGGTGGCGTTAATGAAACCTGAACATGCTGCGGTAGGAAACCAGCACATCAGATTGATGCGTTACTCCCGTCCCTTTATAGCTGTGTTTTAAGAGCCAATGGTTTGTACACAATGAAGAGGATAATGTGTTTTAATGTAATGTTTTCCATCAAGGTTTCTGATTCGTTTGGCTTCACAATGCAGTTTAAACCAGGTGCATTTAAAATCAGTGCCGTGAAGCTTTTATGCAAAGTTGTATTTTGTTATATAAGGTAGCAAATAGAGTTTACATTCATTCATTCATTATCTCCCGCTTAATCCTCTATTAGGGTCGCGGTGGGGTTCCCCATGCCCATCCAGGGGAGAACGTTTCGGGCGCTGGGCAGATAGACTCAGGACAGGGCGCCAATCCATCGCTCGGCACACACTCACTCACACAGACACACTCTATAGGGGGCAATTTTGAGAAATCAATTGACTTGATCCATGTTTTTTGGACTGTGGGAGGAAACCGGAGAACCCGGAGGAAACCCACGCAGACACGGGGAGAACATGGAAACTCCACCCAGATGGGGATTCGAACCGAGAATCCCTAGCGCTGAGAGGAGAACATGCTAAACCACTAAGCCACCGTGTCGCTGCTTAAAAGTTCATTCACTAATTCATTATCATTCATTCATTATATCCCGCTTAATCCTCTATTAGGGTCGCGGTGGGGTTCCCCATGCCCATCCAGGGGAGAACGTCTCGGGCGCTGGGCAGATAGACCCAGGACAGGACGCCAATCCATCGCTGGGCACACACTCACTCACACACACACACACTCTATATGGGGCAATTTTGAGAAATCAGTTGACTTGATCCATGTTTTTGGATTGTGGGAGGAAACCGGAGAAACCCACGCAGACACGGGGAGAACATGGAAACTCCACCCAGATGGGGATTCGAACCGGGAATCCCTAGCGCCGAGAGGCGAACGTGCTAACCACTAAGCCACCGTGCCGCCCTAGAGTTTACATAGTTAAAATAAAAGTAATGACCGTTAAAAGCAGAGATAGTTAAGAGGGCTTCCCTTAAATGTCACCATTTCATTATTAGACTGTTTTAAAGTGCGCTGGCTGAAGGGGTGATGTGAGCACTGACGGTCCCACATCACCAGCACAACACAGTTTATCCTTGACTTTAATTAAATGCTTCAGTAATTACATGAGTTTTTAATATTATAATGTAGTTTTGGTAATCTCTTAGAACCAAAACGTTTTATTTCCCATATGTTTGTTGAAAGTTCTTTTTCTGTAACACTTTCTGCATCTTATAATCATCATCGATACCCATTCATTTAGTACCTAATACGTTTTGAATCTGTTGACGTTCTGCACAGCTGCTGAGGAAAGAGAACCTGGACCTGAAGCTCACACCTTATAAAGTTCTGGCAACCAGCACCAAACACGGTCAGTTTGTGCATGTGGACGGAGCCGTGTGCTTTTCTGTTGCTTTAAAGCTCACAGTCTTCATTCTTTACGTCTTTTTCATCGTGTCACAAGACAAACACACCTTCACAATGCGTGTCACATTTTCAGGGTTCATGCAGTTCGTGCAGTCGGTTCCTGTGGCCGAAGTTCTGGCTACTGAAGGCAATATTCAGGTGGGACAGTCCGTGTGGACATCATGCATGATTTTGAAGGGTTGCGTGTTGGCTTCCGAGTTTACCCCTGCAAAGAATTCACACTCTAAACATTCTGATCTGTTCTTTATGTCTTGTAGAGTTTCTTCAGAAAACACGCCCCAAGTGAAAAAGGACCATATGGCATCAGTTCTGAGGTGATGGACACCTACGTT
>JAFMOC010000152.1:0-117500 GCA_019802505.1 Corydoras sp. C115 | reverse complement strand
TTGGCAGCAGTAACGTTTCTACCTCATTTGTTCCAGTGGGTCAGAGCTGGATTACAGAACCCATAAACACAGCACAACCAGCAAGCTAGTGTTAAAGCAGAAGAGTGTGACACACAGGTGAGAAATGTCCAGCCAAAGAGGACAATGATTCAGCGGGTGATGAACTCTCTGAAATGTGAGCACACACTCCTCACCTCACAGGAGTAAAACCAACACTTAAGATTTACGCAGCTTACTGAAACGAATTACTGCTGAGTGAAGATCTGCCAAAAATCAACATCTAATATGAAGTGCATGAGCATCCAAGAGACGAAAACATTTCCTTTAAACATATTTATGAACGAATTACACAATTAAGAGAACTTCACATGAACTTCTGAGTGAATCAGTCGTAAATACTGGGATCTTAAACCATTCATTCATTCATTATCTCCCGCTTTATCCTCTATTAGGGTCGCGGTGGGGTTCCCCATGCCCATCCAGGGGAGAACGTCTCGGGCGCTGGGCAGATAGACCCAGGACAGGGCGCCAATCCATCGCTGGGCACACACTCACTCACACAGACACACTCTATATGGGGCAATTTGGAGAATTCTATTGGCTTGATCCATGTTTTTGGACTGTGGGAGGAAACCGGAGAACCCGGAGGAAACCCACGCGGACACGGGGAGAACATGGAAACTCCACCCAGATGGCGATTCGAACCGGGAATCCCTAGCGCTGAGAGGCGAACGTGCTAAACCACTAAGCCACCGTGCCGCCTGGATCTTAAATCAAGTTTCTGCAAAACTGAGAACAATCACATCCAACAAATAAGTAAATTAAAGCCGGTGATGTTGGAGGTTTAGTTAATCAGTTGACAAATTGAATACGTTTAATAGTGAGTTGTACTTTAATGCTTGTAATCGTTTTTATTTTGTAAAATATGCATCTTAAACACTATAAATTTTTTTTTTTTTTTTTTTTTTAATGTAATTGGGCGGCACAGTGGCTTAGTGGTTGGCACGTTCTCCTCTCAGCACTAGGGATTCCCGGTTCGAATCCCCATCTGGGTGGAGTTTCCATGTTCTCCCCATGTCTGCGTGGGTTTCCTCCGGGTTCTCCGGTTTCCTCCCACAGTCCAAAAACATGGATCAAGTCAATTGAATTCTCCAAATTGCCCCATATAGAGCCTGTCTGTGTGAGTGAGTGTGTGCCCAGCGATGGATTGGCACCCTGTCCTGGGTCTATCTGCCCAGCGCCCGGGACGTTCTCCCCCCCCCCCCCCCGCGACCCTAATAGAGGATAAAGCAGGAGACAATGAATGAATGAATGTAGTTGGATGGAAACATAAGGCATCGTATTCAAAACTCAAAAAAAAAAAAAAAAAAGATTTTATTTGACATCATTGAAGGTGAATCATTCAAAACCCAAACCAATCGAGATACAGCGAGAGTTCAGGATGATTCACTGTCGATGTTCAGGTCCGGTAGAGCGTTTCATGGATAATACAGCTCCATGTCCTCCATCTGTGCTCCAGCCACTTTTACGGAACTCAACGGAATCCCAGCGTCCATATCAGGAAGGGAGACGCCCAACAAGCACATTATTCCTGTTCTGAGAGTCGGAACGGATGACCAGCGAGGCCATGGATAATCATCCAGTCGTCTAATATCCTCGCCTGCCCCCTCATCTCCAGAGTGTGAACGTGTCTCCTGAAGAACCTGACCGCTCCTTTGGTGCTGTGGAAGGGCAGTTCTGTGATAGCTCGTCTCACATGCCGCTGGTGTGTATGGATCTACTGAGCAAACTTCAGGTGGAACCATGTTGGGGAGAGACACAATGGAGAGATGGACTATAGACGGGTCTTCCTCTAAATCTGTCGGTCTAGATTCCTCCAGTGTGGGAGCTTCTGAATCCACAAGAGACATCTGCACAAATACAAATACAAACCAGTGTTTCTCAACATAAACAAACTGAACACAGCTTACCAAACTCACATCACGAAATGAAACACGTCGGGGTTTTAATGAATACGGAGTGATTTGGCTTTGAAACACTAATATAGAATGTACAGTACCAGAGGTCCAGGCAGTCTGACGTTTCCTGAAGCATAGTGGACACACACCACACATCCCATAATGAGCAGAGCAATACCCACACCGCACAGAGCCAGAAGAACTATTTTTCTTGGAATTCCTGTATAAACCAGTGAAGACAATTCAAATACTACACATCCAAACATGAACAAACACATTTAATAAAACAAAGCAGCTCACCAGTCGCCGGAACACGAACACACCGTGGTTCAGAGAGAGGAGAGGACGTGAACTGGGCCACAGTGCAGTACTCCTGTCCCGGCTCAAGCTCATCAAAACACAGCTTCAGTGACCTGAGGCCGGACACGTCTTCTGTTTGTTGCTGTAAAACACAAACTATTTTACTCATTTTTTTTTATATTAATATACATCAAATGCAGATCTATTGAAATATGGCATTTAACAAAATTAAAAAACGCAAGATTAAAGTTCAGCACCTGAAGCACACCATGTTTGTTATAAAGAATTACTGTGGCGTTGGGACGCAGGAACTCAGTGACAGGACAACAGGCTGCAGAGTTCTCCTTATCTTCCACGTGGTAATCGTTCTGCTTTTCAGCCAAACACACTGCATAAGATGTGCAGGGAAAACGAACCTCCACACTGAGCTGATGGTTCTCCAAAGACACGGAGAGGGACGGGGCACTAAAGCCGGCGCCCGCTAGAAAAACAATCGCCAAAGTGATCAGAAAAGCTGACACAGCAACCTTCAATTCAGAAGAGAACATATTTTAAAACCATGAATTTGGATTTGAATTTGGAGGCTGGGGCATCAAGACAGTAATGGACAAAGTACGGACCACTTACAAATCACAACTGCAGGTGAAACTATTCATTCATTCATTCATTATCTCCCGCTTTATCCTCTATTAGGGTCGAGGGGGGGTTCCCCATGCCCATCCAGGGGAGAACGTTTCGGGCGCTGGGCAGATAGACCCAGGACAGGGCGCCAATCCATCGCTGGGCACACACTCACTCACACAAACACACTATATGGGGCAATTTGGAGAACTCAATTGACTAGATCCATGTTTTTGGACTGTGGGAGGAAACCGGAGAACCCGGAGGAAAGCCACGCAGACACGGGGAGAACATGGAAACTCCACCCAGATGGGGATTCGAACCGGGAATCCCTAGTGCCAAGAGTCGAACGTGCTAAACCACTAAGCCACCGTGCCGCCAGGTGAAACTAGTTTAAGTGATTTATATTTATACAGAAATAAAGCAAAAGCTCACAGTGCAATTCTATGCAGACATGGGGAGAACATACAAACTCCACACAGAAACGTTTCATGGTAATTAAACTCTGGATATTGCTGCCATAAGGCAGAAGTACTACCCACAGTTATTAAAATTATTCATTCATTATCTCCCGCTTTATCCTCTATTAGGGTCGTGGTGGGGTTCCCCATGCCCATCCAGGGGAGAACGTTTCGAGCGCTGGGCAGATAGACCCAGGACAGGGCGCCAATCTATCGCTCGGCACACGCTCACTCACACAGACACACTCTATATGGGGCAATTTTTGAGAATTCAATTGACTTGATCCATGTTTTTGGACTGTGGGAGGAAACCGGAGAACCCGGAGGAAACCCACGCAGACATGGGGAGAACATGGAAACTCCACCCAGATGGGGATTCGAACCGGGAATCTCTAGCGCTGAGAGGAGAACGTGCTAACCACTAAGCCACCGTGCCACAGTTATTAAAATAAAAAAATAAAAACCCATTGCAAACTTTAAATAGATGAATGTCCTGCTCTGTACCATGTTTGGTCGGATCGCAAATCACCGGCTCCAACCATTCAAGTTCTCCACGTTCATGGTTCAGTCCAAGTCGGATCACGTTATAGACGTCAAAGTTTGTGATCATCTGAGACGCATCGCAGCTGGTGGAGGAGATCTGGACACAGTCTGTGACGTTTTCCCAGTCTGGCCTGTGAAACACGCCATTTAATTCACACGTGATTCATTTGCTAATCAGTTACGCACATCACATCGTTGATGTAACCGGCAGAATGTACTTTAGAACAAAAACAATGCGGTAAACCAACAGCGGGGTGAATATTTAAACAGCGTCAAATCTAAAAGACACAAGAAACAGATTTCATCCAGCAGACGTGAAGTCAGAAACGGGAGCGTGGTGGGGGATTACAGGACCAACAGCACTGCTGTGTCTGATCTACTTGTACAGGCATATTGAACACACACATGGTCCATCAGCAGCATCCTATGAGCACTGATAGAGTTTATATATTTCATTATAAATTTAAGGGCCATTTGAAACCAATAAAGCTCAACTGATTTTAGTAAACAGTTCTAGTGAAGGTTACGCCACAATCAGCTCCATACAGCACATTTAATGATACTTTCAATTTCCCCATTAATCTCATCTGACTCATCTCATCTCCGTTTCCCTTGACTCAGTCGTGTTTTCACAAACGCAGAGGCTTCTCATTTCGAACCAGAGAACAATTGCAGGTACAGACTCATGCACACAGGCAGGGATAGCGCCGATGCTGTGGTTTTCAAATTAACCATACGAGAGTTTCACATCAGGCCCAAGCCTCACGCTGAGCGCCAGCTGTCTTCCTCCACCCTTCATGTTTTCCACCATCCAGCATGTGTGCCGTTTTAGCTCACTGTAAAAGTCACACTCATCATGTGCTGTTTTTTTTTTTTTTTTTTTTTTTTTTTTAAACCATAACCTTTATCAGTTTTCAATATTCAAAGTGTGATCCGAGTGTGTTGGGTAAATGGTTAGTGGGTGAGTAGGTGTGTATGTGTGTGTATATGTGTGTGCGCGCATGTGTGTGTGTTGGGGGTAAAACTAAAAAAAAAACTAAAAAAAAACTCAAAAAAAAAAAAAAAAAAAAAAAAAAAAAAAAAAAAAAAAAGAAAAGTGAGTCAAGTCTGCTGAGGTTTGGTTTAGGTGCATGTGACGCATTAAGGTCAGTCTGTGCCCCATGCAAAAAAAACAAATAAGTGTATGAGTACATGAGTGTGTGTGTGAGAATAATGGAAAGAGGGACACACACAATAATGAGGACTTCGTCTGGACGATGAAGCTGGTGCTGGAGTCCATCTCAGAACAGGTCCAGTGCAAATGGCAGCCTAAATCCTTAACACTCACGCTGAGGTTGCATGGAGGCATTGAGGATTCTACACACACACACACACACACACACACACACACACACACACACACAAAACATGAAATCCAAACACTCACACCATGTAGATAAAAGTACAAAACATTGTCACAGGTGTATAACATCAGTTACGCAGCAAAGGCCTGTCTACGTTCTTGGAGTGACCAGGTGAAAAACAGACAGAGCAAATGTTGAGACCGGGATGAAAAATAAACTCACCGACGCTGAGCGTGACGTGAATAAAGCACAGAGCCAGCAGGACTGTTGACATCCCCTCATCTCACAAAAACAAATCTGATTCAGGCATCCGTTTAAAAGATGGACATCAGCATTCAGAGCGGCACGTGAAACAGCCTCAAATCAGACGTCCAGGAGAAGATTGTTGGAATTGTGATCTGTGTGATATCTCAAAGGAAATAAAGAATGAGATAAACTCACCTTAAACTCGACCGAAATGACAACCACAGAGTATCAGCATGAGAGTGAGAGACAGGAAAGTGTGAGCGAGGAAAGAGAGAGAAGAAAAGAGAAAAAAAACAAAAAAAAACTGATTTTTGGCTGCTCTTATCTGTCTCCTCTGTTGCCCCCTGTCTCTCGCTTAATTTCAGAGTGAATGGATTAAGTGAGAGAGAGCTCAAAATGCACAAGAAACAAGAAAGAGTAAACAAGGGTGAGAGTGATTCAGAATAAACGACAGCACATGTGAGAGAGCAGAGGACGAGCGGGAATGGAAGCAAATGAGAGTCCGAGAGTGTGAAAGCAAATCAGAACGTGAAGAAGAGAAAGCAAGAAGAAAAGTGTGAGCAAGAGAGAGAGAGAGCGCAAGAGAAAGACTGACTGACTCCGAATTTGGAGGCTGGGGCATCAAGACAGTAATGGACAAAGTACAGACCACTAACAAGTCACAACTGCAGGTGAAACTAGTTGAAGTGATTTATATTTATATTTATACAGAAATAAACCAAAAGCTCACAGTGCAATTTAATGCAGACATAGGGAGAACATACAAAATCTTCACAGAAACGTTTCATGGTAATTAAACTCTGGATATTGCTGCCATAAGGCTGAAGTACTACCCACAGTTATTAAAATTCATTCATTCATTATCATCCGCTTTATCCTCTATTAGGGTCGCGGTGGGGTTCCCCATGCCCATCCAGGGGAGAATGTCTCGGGCGCTGGACGCCAACCTATCGCTGGGCACACACTCACTCACACAGACACACTCTATATGGGGCAATTTGGAGAACTCAATTGACTTGATCCATGTTTTTGGACTGTGGGAGGAAACCGGAGAACCTGGAGGAAACCCACGCAGACACGGGGAGAACATGGAAACTCCACCCAGATGGGGATTCGAATCGGGAATCCCTAGTGCTGAGAGGCGAACGTGCTAAACCACTAAGCCACCTAGTTCATTCATGATCATCCGCTTTATCGTCTATTAGGGTCGTGGTGGGGTTCCCCGTGCCCATCCTGGGGAGAACGTTTCGGGCGCTGGGCAGATACACCCAGGACAGGGCGCCAATCTATCGCTGGGCACACACTCACTCACACAGACACACTCTATATGGGGCAATTTGGAGAACTCAATTGACTTGATCCATGTTTTTGGACTGTGGGAGGAAACCGGAGAACCCGGAGAAAACCCACGCAGACACGGGGAGAACATGGAAACTCCACCCAGATGGGGATTCGAACCGGGAATCCCTAGCGCTGAGAGGCGAACATGCTGACCACTAAACCACCGTGCCACCTAGTTATTAAAATAAAAAATAAAAAAAAAAATAATAATAAAAAACAGACTGTGAGAGAGAAACCACTCTCATGTGGAATTAAACACTGACACCAAAAATGATATTTTAATGCAATTTAATTTCATTATTAAAATAAACTCAGACCAACCATTTGTTTTTTTTTTAATCCATTTTACAGCATTCAAAATAATTAACAGCATTCATATAGATACAACAGAAACAAAGCCACAGCCAATAAAATAAGTTACCGCTTCTCTTTCTCCACACGGAGAGTTCAGTTACAGACACAAATGTGCAACACAGCCGGAATATGTGAAAGCAACAGCTCAGCTGCGCCATCGACACGTCGCCTTTACAACAATCACATTTTACAGTCTTCCTCGTTCAGAGAGGAAGGCCTCCCTCGAAATCGCCAGCTGCTACATTCAGGTCAGCGGACACCTCGCCTGGACGCCGGGATCGAAATCAACACTTTTCTCAGCAGAAAAAAAAAAAAAAAAAAAAAAAAAAAAAATCATCAGCAAGCATCAGTCATTTTTAAAATAAACTTACAGTTTTCCTATCAGGCCAAAGCGATAAACACCGTCAATTAGAAAGGTTATCGCAGTGCGGCTCGGGAGCCGGGACGTTTCACACGTTCAGTAGCATCACCATCTTCCAGCATTCTGGAAGTCGACCAATTAAGCGGGAAGCGAGTGTGCGCATTTGGCACGCGTAGGAAAACCGTAAACTCCAGCTGAACGAATCCTTTAATTTGCTTAATGAGCTGAAACGAGTGAGCGCTACACGTGCGTCCCGGGTGCGGTGGGCGAAGACGGCTGCGCTCGGCACAGCAGCCTCGCGGCTGCCGAATCCCGGTTGAGGTTCTTATACGGGTTGTGCCGTGGTCCACGCACGCACACCGAGGGCAAGCTGAAGCCCGACAGACAGCAGCCTGAACAGGCCACCACCTCATCCGGCTCTGGGGGACTCGTGGGTGTGGTGGCATGGAAACCGTTCCCCGCCGGACCCAGTGGTCTTCCCGGACTATTATTGTTGTCCAAATCGGGTAAAGGAGGTAAAAACGGGGGTCCGTTTGATACAGGAGGGCTCCAGCCATTGCTAAAGGACTTGGATGACCTGGGCGCCGAGTCGTCGGGTGTACTGGGGGAAGTCATGCAGTCCATCGATTCCTCGCTTTCTTCACGGTCAAGAGAAAGCGCCTCGAAGTCCGTCGGGAGTCCGGAGTCATCGGCTAAAAAACAGTCCCCCGGGTTTCCCCTGCAGTCCTCCTCCTCGAGCGCTTCGGGAATGCAGTCCTTTAGAAGCACCCGCTCGAGCGCACAATGTTCTAACGAGTCCAGCATGTGGTTCGAAACACTTTCCTCCAGGGGAGACCGGACACCCGAGTCCGCAGCATCTGTGCGATCATCCATCTGCAGGAGCACGTTCTTCACGCTGCCACGGTGCACGTCTGTAGGCTTCTCATCAGAAAGCACTGCACCGGGCTCGCGGTTCAGCCTCAGGCGCTGGATATCCTCGGGAGTGCACGGCAACGATTGGCAGCGTCTGTGGAGGCGTGGCTGGGCCTTGCCACAGTGGGTGGGGCTGCAGGCGTCAGGGGGTGGGGGCAGGGTGAAGGTAAGGGAGATGACCGACTTGCTGGGTGTGTCAAAGAGTTTAATGCGGCCGCCGTTTAAGTCCTGCCGCTGGGAGAACGGGTTGATGCGCGCCGGCGGGAACTGGGCGGGAGAGAACATGTCGGATTTAGAGTGCGACGGGTGGCTTTCGAGACACGTATCCAGAGACGACCTTCTCCGTGCGGGAGAGACCGAGCCGATGCAAACCGGATCTGATGAAGGAATTAATACAGAGAGATGAAGTCAGGTCTGAAACATCTCATGTAGGAGAATTACTTTATGTCTAAAAGTATGAACACACACACACACATCTTTGTGACATTAGATATACATATTCATAAGGGGGAGGGGAGATATAAACACAAGAGCCTAGATAATGGCAACGGTCTGATAAAAAGACTTTATGGTTTCATTGGGACCATCATCCCGTGTACCGCAGAACTAAAAATAGATAAATACCAAGAGGGTGGCACGGTGCCTTAGTGGTTTAGCACGTTCGCCTCTCAGCACTAGGGATTCCCGGTTCGAATCCCCATCTGGGGGGAGTTTCCATGTTCTCCCCGTGTCTGCGTGGGTTTCCTCCGGGTTCTCCGGTTTCCTCCCACAGTCCAAAAACATGGATCAAGTCAATTGAGTTCTCCAAATTACCCCATATAGAGTGTGTCTGTGTGAGTGAGTGTCCAGCGATAGATTGGTGCCCTGTCCTGGGTGTGTCTGCCCAGCGCCCGAAACGTTCTCCCCTGGATGAGCATGGGGAACCCCCTCGCGCCCCTAATAGAGGATAAAGTGGAAGAAAATGAATGAATGAAAAAAAGAATACCAAGAGTTCTGGACGGTCAGATCTGTTCAGTATGACAGTTTGTAAATGACAGAAGGGGATAAATCAAAGATCGTCGACAGTAAAGCTGAGTTTGAGTTAAACTTATTTAATGCATCTAGAATTAATGTGTTAGAATAACAGTTTTATGTTAGAATAAACTGCTAATGTGACCCATGTTTTTTCATCTAAGCAATTAAATACATGTGGCAACGCAAACTTTATTCTATACTCTATATTCTATATTATTAACTTTATTCTATACTAACTTTATTAATTAAACTTTATTCTATACTCTATACTCTAGTAGAAGGTAGCGCTGTAGTCAACTACCAAAATGACCTTCCCAATTTAGCTCGGACGGTGTTGTCTCACTTCCATACGGTGAACCCCCCCCCCACCCACCCCCAAGACCTCCAACTGTCTGTATTACATTTTCATTTGGTCATTTATTGGACGCTTTTATCCAACGCGACTTACAAGGTGAGCACAGGGTTCATTACAGCATCCCTGGAGCAATGAGGGTTAAGGGTCTTGCTCAAGGACCCACACTGGTAACTTCAGTGGTCCTGGGATTTGAACCGCCAACCTTCAGATTGACAGCCCAACGTCCCGACCACTGAACTACCACACCCCACCATCGTTGAAAGACAGAATCTAAAGCCAGGATGAAAACTTGTGAACCTGCTCACCCTCAGTTGGTCCCGTGGACTCGATCTGCTGACCAGCACTCATTCTCTCCAGCTCTGGTACGATCTCAGAGAAAGGTGGACGGCTCGGTGCCTTCATCTGAAATGAGATTTGCTAAAATTACAATCGACGTTCCATTTCTGTTACACTGCGCCATAATTTTGTTGTACACTCTGCAATGCTAAAGGAATCTTATCTTCGTAGAAACCCATGAAAGCAAACTAATACAGTTAAATAAATATATATAGATTTGTAACAGCTATTTAGGTAGTTTTTAAGTATTAAATTATGACCAGTGGTCTTAACTAAAACATAAGCATTAACATACTACAGCTTTTAGAACATGAATATTCTTGTTCCCTGTTTCCTTAATTTATGGAATAATCTAGTACTATATCCGGTCTTTACCTACTGACTGATATTTTAGTTTGTGGCACAATCTGCAAAATGGATGTAATAAACAGAGTTACATTATTCTGATGTTTGTGAAGCTTCAAAAGACAAAAGGGTAGAGTTTATTATTGCACAAGTATGCTCCTTATGACATGCCAGCAAAAAAAAAAAAAAAAACAGAATAATATAATTAGGACTTACACTACAGCAGGTGACCGCAAGGCTAAAGAAGTCAGGGGGACAGTCTTCTGCCATCTGCTGAAATGCATCTACATCCAAACCAAAGTCCTGCACACACAACAGGCCAAAGGAAGGCAGTTACTCCGATCCATACTGACAAACAGGTGGAGGCAGGAATCATCCAAACATATAAATGTAAAGGGGCAAGAAGATGTGAACCCACAACTTCTTGGTGAATTATCTGGTCACTTCAAAAAAGATTATTAATTTTAAGCAGTTAAAACAATAAGTGAAACAAAGTGCGTGTTTAAGTTTCCATTGTGCTGTTTTTAATAAAACTGAGCTCAGGCTGCTGTAGAAGTTGATCTCACATGAGCAGCCGTACTAACATTCCTTCATAAACGCTATTTTCTTTCCGTGACGTCCTGAAAAAAGCAGAGGACTGAAGTGAATTCAGGTTCATCTGTTTTTTCAGGGGCATTTTTTAAAGTGCTGCTTTAAAAGGTAAATTGCAATCACTCGTGCAGATTAGTAAGGTTAACAAGACACTTTTAAAATCATACTTTTTGTCGATTAAATAATCAATGATTTCACATTTTCTACAGACGGGTATATAAACCACCTGCAGGGGGCAGTGTGGTACTTCGAGTCAACAACAATCAAAGTCATTTCCTAGAGCAGGTCCATAAATAGCCCCCGCTCTGCAAAATTTAGTGGTTTTGCTCCAACACTCAGGCTTCAGGGGCAAGAGCTGATGAAATAACAAGCTGGACTGAAATTAAAAACCATGAAAATGTGCATGAAGAACGGCTCCATGGTCCGGACCAAGACCGCCGGATAAAAGAAAAGCTTAATTACTGAGGATTATACCCAGGAACGATCAGTACTTTCGTTTGAGTTTATACGCAGCATAACATTTTAAAAGCGCTGTAAATAACAACAATCACCTTACATAATGCAGCCGCTTTAAAGCGTGTGTTTGTATGCAGGTGCATAGGTTCGTGGATTTGCATATCCAAACACACAGGTGCTTCGAGTTTTAATACGGGGTTAAAATAGCCTTCTGGTTCACTCCCGAGGGTTTGACCGCAGTCCATTCAGAACAGCAGAGATTGTTTTTTGAACTGAACAAGTCGAGGTGATCGATATGTTCAAATAAACTTTTTAAAAAAGAAGATCAGATGGTAGCGAAATGATTTCCATTAAAGTGCAGCTGGCAAAACAAACAGCAGCTGGATAAAAGACTATTAAAGAGCAAATTTCATCTGCGACCTTTTACCTTAAATGCATGCTGGCTCTTTTTCTTTTCTCTACGCAAAGTGCTCAGTATGAGATCCAGTTACTTCAGATTATGAAGGATAACATAAGTGTTGCAGATGCGTAATCAAAATTAAATATACACACCCTAAATTAGGGGTGTCTTCAACTATGGATTTTCATAGTCGAATCTGATTCGTCAGATTTTCCCTATAGTCGACTGATAGTCGAATCAGTTAAAATTTCACCACAAGATGGCGCTATAAGCGTGGTTTTTAAAAAATATATATTTTTTATATTTTACTTGTTTTTCTAGAGCACCGTAAATGGGATCCCCATTATGTTTTTTGAAAAAAAAACTTTTTTAAAAAAAATATTAACAGAAATTAGGATGATTTTATTTGACAAAAGGCTATATATATAACGAAAACAAAGACATTTCATGTAAAAACTAATGCTTCGCAGCAGCCATGGGCGCCCCCATGTGGTCAAAATGGTACATTCGACTATGAGGTTCATAGTCGACTACGGTTCTCCGAATCGAATCGTCGAATATTGCAGCTCACCCCTACCCTGAATTACATTTGCTCTTCATTATGTTTGCCATTTTTTTTTATGCATGCCATCATACATGGTCCGGATTCAGAGAGCTTATTTTATAACAAGATTTATTATTTTTTGTTGCTGATTTTAATATTTCCATCGATTCATCAGCATGTCCAAGAAACAAGCTGCATCCAGTTATTACACTGAAGGAAGCGCCAGACTGACACTGAAAGGAAAAAACTAATATTCATGGAAAAAATGGCTGCACTGAACACCAAGCAACATCTTCGGGCGCTCCGTTGAGAACCAGGCCAGTTTTAATTTTTATTTTTTATTTAATTTTATCTTATTTTTTATTATTATTATTTTTTTTACAAAATCACCACACAGCTTCGACCTAAGCATTATATTTATTAACGGCATGACTGTTGTAAGAGTTCAATAAATATTTATAAAATTTGGATTTATAAAAAGAATTTACGCCCTTTAGCGCCACCTAGTGTTACTCATTCCAATTGCAAGCAAACACCACAGTAATTATAGTTTTGTAAAAAATTGTCTTTTTTCGGAACCCTAACCTTCGGAGTGCTGCTTTAGTGAGCAGATTTACAGAACAAACTTACTTTTGTTTTAGAAGTTTTAGGAATATGGCTTAAAGAGTTAGAAAAACAAAATGCAGGGAAACTTAAATATGGTCCAATCCCTGTGGACTGCGTTATTGACCTTTCTGCGGCAGGGGCATTGTGTCATGGCTGAACTTAACACTGCGACCCCTAAGAAAACACGCAAAGAAATGATACTTTGGACACTTCTGTGTAAGAACGATGAAAATAAAGTCGGCAGAGTAATCCTGTACTTCTGCCCCACTTACTATATTAAGATCTTTTTACATAATTGTCAAGTTAAAAAGAACAATTCTCTCTCATAGCAAAAGCTCAAAGACAAGGGTCACGTGTACGGTGTGTTACCTCTGTCCGGGGAAGGAAGTCTGGATCTGCTTGGATCCGACCGATGACCTCACAGAGAATAATGCCAAAGGCGAAAACGTCCACCTAGTCACACAGACCAATCTCAGGTTATTGAATCAGAGTTCAGGATATGAGAACACACTGTTTACAGAACTTAATGAATTTTCAGATGCAGAATAATAAAATCTTTAAAAAAAAAAAAAAAAAAAAAAAAAAAACCTTCTCATCGTATTGTTCTCCTCTTAGCACTTCAGGAGCCATCCAATACGGAGAACCCACGATGGACAGAGACTGCTTCAGTGTGCCGTCACTAAGAAGACAAAGAAAATTAGTGATGTACATTTAGTAAGTCTCAAGCAGTGCAACCACCCTAATTGTGTCCTTCATCGATATGACCGACTCTGCATGGGAAGGGAGTACAAATTAACTACAAAATGTTGTAGAAAATGACAGCTGCAGCCTCATCTGTACAGCAGTGAAAAGTAAAATCAACAAGAACCTTATAAAAACAGCCAGGAGTCAAAATGATAATCATAATCAGAACAATAGCCTACCGTGCTTCAAGATGAATCTATAAAATGGTAACAACATTAATAATAATAATAATAATAATAATAATAATAATAATAATAGGAGAAATGTCTAACAGAATTCACTATACCAAGTTTCATCATTGTTTGCTTTTGTGCCTCATATAAAGGTTTAATCTTTAAGCTCCTCCATTTATTAAAGTGTAATTAAAAGTAATACAAACACTGGCGTTTTAGACGATAACACATGTCCACCTTTAAGGTCACTTTATCGAACAGAGTTTACACTATTTAACATGCAGTTACTCAGATCCAGCCACAGAACTAAAGCGTCTGTAAGAAACAGGGTCAAATTCTAACAAACTTAAATATTTGTAGAAAAATGTTCCTTCGTAAGCACATGAGGCACTCTGGATAGAACAGTCGTGGTGATTGATAGTGGAGGGAGTGCATAACCTCCCCCTGGCAGCACAATAAATTTGCTCTCTTTGGGTACATGCCATAGATGGCTGAGGCATTAGAGGGATGTAAGCAGTGAACTTCGGTGACTAAGCAAAATTGTTCTGTTGTACAACAAAAAGTCCTTTCTCTTTATGGTTTCACAAAGTTTAATAATATGAGCAGATTGGGGTCAAAGCTGCAATAAGCCAACGATTTGAACCAATAACCTTCTGGTTTGAGTCCAGTCTCTTAAATAAAGCATAATTCATTCATTCATTATCTCCCGCTTTATCCTCTATTAGGGTCGTGGTGGGGTTCTCCATGCCCATCCAGGGGAGAACATCTCGGGCGCTGGGCAGATAGACCCAGGACAGGGCGCCAATCCATCTCTGGGCACACACTCACTCACACAGACACACCCTATATGGGGCAATTTTTAGAATGTAATTGACTTAATCCATGTTTTTGGACTGTGGGAGGAAACCGGAGAACCCGGAGGAAACCCACGCAGACACGGGGAGAACATGGAAACTCCACCCAGATGGGGATTCGAACTGGGAATCCCTAGCGCCGAGAGGTGAACGTGCTGACCACTAAAGCCACCATGCCGCCCTATAAAGCATAATTTAAATGGATTATATACTAAAAAAAAAAAAAAAAAAAAACTGGAAGAGAGTTAAAGATGGTACATTTTCGGGAGGTAAAAAGGTTTAAAATTTTAACTGATTAACCCTTTAACAGTGAGTAAGTACCACACGTCACCAGCATCAGTTTATCATCCACCACCCATCGGCACAACATTTAGTCCACAACAGCAGGTTTCATTTTAAATGCAGTTTTCGCTTTTCAAAAGATCATGTTCTTATGTGCAATATGAAATGACTTCTCTGAACATCTGACCCTCTGAACAAAAGCTGCTCACAGCCGACTACAAATTTGCATGGACCCAAACCCATTCTCCTGACAGAGTGTCCGGTGTCCAGTTCCTGGATTTACTCGAAGGGTTTCTGTGGGATTCAAACTCGCTTATTAAATTTTAAGGACTTTTGGTGAGGAACATGCAAATCTATGTAAATGCCTTCCTATCCCAGGCCTTCCAGCTTTGGGACCAATTGATATATTTGAGGGAGTTTAGAACCAGACCAGTTTGGATCCATAGTTATGGTTTTTCTAATAGACAGATATTATTATTATGTAAAAGAAGATAAGGATTTTAGTTTTTAATGGATACTCTGCACCAAGCAGTGCAGAACATTTGTGGGAAGTTCTGTAAAAGGTCTAAAAATAACTTTCTAAACAAAATACCAATTCCATCGTAGAAAAAGTCATGTGTTTAGCTGTTCGAACTGTGAGAGGTAGAACTTTGAGAGCAAAATGTAAATTCCATTTCATCAAACAACAACATGACTTCATATGCTTAAATATGAAAGTACAATTCAGACAGTGAGCATTAAAAACATGGTGACTTTGTCTATGACGTGATTGTTGTTTAGAGATCTTCATGTATAATTGCTTCTTAAAAAACATTTACAGAGAGGTTTCATGTTGATGGACATAGTTCATCAGGTTTACATAGTAAAGACTACAGTGAGTCAGATAATAAATAAATGACCACCCTGTACAACTGCGGTGGAAAAACAAGCAAGTCATAACGAACAGGACGAACTATTCAGCTATTCTGAGCAATAAGAGGAACCACCCAGTCAGTATTAATAGTGTTGCTAAACAATGAGTTCACCTTTAAAGAAGACTTCAGCTGGTCAGTCACTAAACTCTTTAACACACCAACCTCCAACAAAGATATTTACATCATACATTACATTTGGTCATTTATTGGACGCTTTTATCCAAAGCGACTTACAAAGTGAGAACAGGGTTAAACACAACAACCCTGGAGCAATGAGGGTTAAGGGTCTTACTCAAGGACCCACATTGGTAACTTCAGGGGACCTGGGATTTGAACCGCCAACCTTCAGATTGATAGTCCAACGCCCTGACCACTGAGCTACACTGGACATCTTTATAAAATCATATATAAACATCTCATTACCAACTCTACATACACATCATCCTTCCGATTCATCTGTATCGGCATATACACATTACAGCCTTTCATTTAATATGGGTATATCCCCCAAAATGCAATCTATTCTACAACTGATAAAACAATTGTTAGTAGGTTTTACATTACAGCTATTTTTTTCCCTGTGGGTCTAACGTTACACTATGTGTTTTTCCTTCATACGATCCCAATTTTCAGATAAATTTCAGATTGTCTGACTCAAACTGTACACATTTGTACACAAACGTAAAAAGTCAAAGAACAGAACCAACACAGTGTCTGTGTGTATATCGAGGGTCTATACATATACAAGGTTCCTTGTTCAAAAATACTTTGGCCAGCTGATGAATGATATAAATAGGCCAAGTAAAATCACAAATACAAAGAGAGAAGGGAAAGAGGAAGATGGACACATGAGCACTTTAAAGAGGAAGAATGATTCATAAATACAAGCTGATTTAAGCACTGAGCAAGGGAGAGAGAGAGAGAGATGTGAAATGGGTCAAAAGTAAGAACGCCGCTGAGTAAACAGGGTTGCGGAAGTGCTGCTGGAGGCAAACTATCATTCGGCAGCAGCTCATTGGAATAGTTTGACCTTATTTGGAGAACGCATCAAAAACATCATTCAATAACCTTCTTCTGCACGCAGACATCCAATGAATCGAGAGACCGGATTCTATTTTGCATGCAGTCAAACGGCAGCAAACCAACAAGTGAGGATTCAAAACCTTTTCTAGAATACGCACTTCCACGAGAGCACGTACACAACGCAACACACATTCAGGGAAACTTGAGGAAGTCGTGCACACATTCAAAAAGGAAACGAAGCGACACACCAAGCTGCCGGTGTTTCGCAACAAGATTACATAAGAGTGCTTTCCTGATAGAGTACTGAAAGGGACTTTTAAGAGAAGAGCTATTATAAGTAAATGTCAAGATTATAAACGGAGACATTTAAAAGCATTGTGCATTGTCGGTACATCAAGTCAGGTCATCTCTGTGTAGAGCAGCGTGCTCCCCTCCGTCATCCTAACGGCCTGCACACTAATCAAACTGTTCCATATGCAGCAGCCTTACTGCAGGACACCGTCCTCCCCTCAGTTCCTCCTCTCTCAGGTTCCCCATGGAAAAACTGCGCACCTGAAAAAGCTAAAGCTACTTTTACACTGCTCCATTTTCTCATATGAGCTGGGCAACTTTTCAATGCCATGTAAACAAATATCACATGTACTGGGGGATATTTGGAAAAAGTATGGCTTTAAGAACCAGTTATTAAGAACGCTACAAAACAGAGCAAGCAAGATCAAAGTCCATGTTATTTAAAAGTACGTTTTTTTTAATATTTACTAGACTGCGAGTCAGATAGTACTATAACCAGATGTTCATTTGTGCAGCTTTGTTAAAGTTTTGCAATATATATTTATATATACACACATTTTATTTATATACACACATAGATAAAATTTATTTGTATTTTCAGAGTATAATGTGATAGAAAGAACCGTAATTTGCTTGTAATTATACAGGCCATTCCTTTACAATGCAAAAAAACAGAACATTTGTTTTTGTTGAGAGTCGTTAACTGACCTGCAGTCTGGAATTTTCTCAGCCAGACCAAAGTCCCCAACCACAGCCGTGCAAATACCATTCTCCCAGCGCACTAAACAATTCTGAGAGAGAGAGATAAATATCAACATACAAGTTTGTACCGACAAGTTACCACATGCAGTTACCAAGGTGTGTGTGTGTGTGTACCTTTGAGGTGAGGTCCCTGTGGAATATGCCCTTGCTGTGGAGGTATTCCAGTCCTCGGGCGATGTCAAGACCAAGACTCATCCTTACAGCCCAGGACAGAAACACATCACTGTCCAACAACTGCTCCAGATTTCCACCATTAATATACTGCACACACAAACAAAATAACTTTACTACATACTGATTAAAAAGCTCATCTCTAAATGATTGTTATATATATATATAAAAAAAAAAAAACTGAATCCAAAATGTTCAACCTTCCTTTAATCTCCCTGAACAGAAGGGACAAAGATAAACCCTGATACTGCGTGGCTGTGGATGCTGGGATTTAAGCATCACTGTAAAAATTACTGCATGTAATTGTGTCTTTAACACATTTAAAAAAAAAAAAAATCAATAAATCTCATATCAACAGACAATTATCTGTAAATGTTGTGTCCTACATTTTGTTGTTATTTATGTGAAAATTAATATGCCAGCGTTCTTAGACGCGGGTTGTAGAATTTATAAACGGACACTGTTTTGTACTGTGGTGTAAATGTGCAAGCCCCTAAAATATAACAAAACAGTTTGAATTAAGTTCTGTCTAACGTTTAAAAACAGGAACTAAATTCTGCTTGCGAAATGTATTTGTGCAAAGGTTTTCCATTTTACCAACCATATTATGGTCTTTTAGTTAAAGTAATCACTCACTAAACTCTTAATAAAATGCTGAAAGCTTAATTTAATTAAAATAAATAAGCTTAAAATATTTAAGTTACAAAAAAATAATGATTTCTCTGATGGAATTTATTCAATAACTTTTTATGTACATGTGGCTACAAATGTAATTATTATTATCATTGTTTTTTTTTTTTTTTTTTTTTTTTTTTACAAATCACACATCACTTTGTGAAGTCACATTATTCATAAATAGATGATAAATAAAAGGAACCTTACACATCACAGCGGTCATGTCAACAAATGCAATTCAGTGTTCAAGCTGAACCATAATGTTGTGTAATTTGTTACCATACAGCACAAAACAACTGCAAGCGTCGCTTTCAGAGAAAAACAACTGAAATCAGGAACTTTACATTTAACACATCTTAACAATTTTATATATGTTAAATATAAATTTGGAAACTGATTTTCATTTTTGCTGTTCAGGAGACTTGAGCAGCTTAATGGTCATTGGTCACTTATCAGACTCTCCCCTTCATGATGCACCTTTTACTTTCAATAGGAGACACATCTGGACTGCTGGCAAAACACTTGCTCTCAGGAGAACGTCAGCAAGTAGTTTCTGCTTAAGGATCAAGGTTCATTTTGGCGTAGCAACACGTGACATCACCCACGCTCATATTCTTGCCACTGCTTTTAAAGAAAAACCTGCTGTTCTGTAAAATAGGGGTCCCTTATGCTCGTGTTACCGTTCTGTGTTCATTACAAGCATGAGTCGGCAACATGAAGAGGAAATGTTATTGTCTGGTGTGAACACTGTTACTGCACAGATGGTAAAGATATCAGACTAAAACAACATTTTTCTCTGAGCGAGAAAAATTCAACTTCCAAAAAAAAAAAAAAAAAAAAAAAAATAAAAAAAAATTTTTTCCCAGTTGAAATAAATTTAAACTAGACGTTCAAAAGTATTTGGATCACTTGCAAAGGCCAATGCATTCTGCAAAACTGATCTGGTTTGATGTGAAAGTTCAGCTCAAAATAAGCATTCCAATTCATCCCAAAGTTGTTTAAAATCAGGGTTTTGTGCAGGTCAAACCATGCCTTTCTGCTTTGCACACAGTGGTGTCAGCATGCAGGTACACCTGAACAACCACACACATACATATATATATATATATATATATATATATATATATATATATATATATATATATATATATATATATATATATACACACATACATACATATATATATATATATATATATATATATATATATATATATATATATACACACACACATACACTTGACCATATAATGTTTGTGTGGTGGAAGAAGCGGTACCTCTGTAAGAGCATGGAGATGCCCCTCGTGTACACACACTCCAACAAATCTAAGGAAACACACACAAACAGAGGTGTTCATACCAATATAATTAAAGCAGCCGACAAAACAATCAACCCCTTCAACAAGTTCTTGCAAGAATAACCAGGTAGAGATAATGAAGGTGCAAAAACAAAACACCGCAAGCTGTAGCAGGTTATGGGAATTTAATATAGCTGAACAAACGTTGTCGTAAGGTGGCTCTCTGTTATGAGAGCATTCCAGTAAGGATATACATTACAGTGGCCAGTCAGTAATCCTACACTGCTCGGTGTTACACTACACTATGAGGAGTCCTCAGGGATGCAACTAATTCACAGCCCAGTCCTTAATATGTACGGCAGCCACTGATGGATATAATTGACTTGTCATTACTGTTTTACACAAATTCTGTGCATAAAAGTGTCTAATTATTGATCAGACAAGTCAAGATAATACAAAAAACAAGTTTAATATATTCAATATACAAGATTTTATTGTGGCACCAACAGAAAGTCCATTATATTCAAAGTGGGTCCCTGAGCAAGGCCCTTAACCCTCATTGCTCCAGGGCTGTTGCATCATGACTGACCCTATGATTTGATTTCTGAGAAGTTTGTGTTCTGTCCACTGTATCGTCAAACCTTGGACTCCTCTGTGCTAATGTAAAGAATTAAAGACAGTAGACAAAGATAAAGGAACATAAATGTGGAACCATGAGAAAATGTAAGTGCTTTAAACTAGTTTTCTAATGAGCTCCAATACGGTACAATAAAAAGGTAGGTATACGTTTAGGTTGTTAGCTGTGTTTAATGTGCCCAACTAGAGTATATTATGCCCAAAAAATAAATAAACAAAATAAAAATCACTAAAAGACGACATGCATGGAGTCAGACAGACCTGAGAATGTTCGGGTGGCAGAGACGGTTCATGAGCTGCACCTCTTTCAGCATGTTGGCCCTGTTGCTGGCCATAGTGTTCATCTTCAGTGCCATGATCTGTCCTGTGATCCTGTGTTTCACCTAGAAATAGAGAGAACGAAAATGACCCCCAGTTTCCTGCCTCTGTTACAGACTTAAAAGTGTCTATTGATGTCTGTTGCATCTGGACCCCGGCCCCCCCCCCCCCCCCTTTAATTCGGCTCCAAGATCAAAAGGGAGGCCGATCAAAGACACCTGGCTGAGGGTTCATTCATCTGTGTTCAGTCAAGCTCATTTCTTCATCTGAATGTTCTATTTAAAAACGTAAAAAACCACATTACAGTTTTTTTAAAATAATTTTTATAATTAAAATTGAGTTGAGTTTTTTTTTCCCCTCAAAGCGCTTTAAAAAAAAAAATGCCATCTGTTTGTGGACTACAGTGCATACTGTGTACTGTACATCCCCCCCCTTTAATCAAATCGTCAGGTGGTACCACCACATAGCGGGTATTATTTCACGGGTGCATTATTCCTATCCCAGCAGTGTCACTGAGGTGGAGAAATGAAACTACAGCAGCACTGCTGCACTAACCGCCCCCCTCACCACATCAGTGACACTGCAGAACTGACAATAAACAATCCACCACCCAAATGATACCTGTTCTATGATGCTCCTGACTATTGAAAATATAGTTTTTTGGTAAAGTCATAATTAGTCATCTCTACTGCATGATGCAGAATTACATGAACATAACCAGCTCGAAAATAAAAGTGATCAGGATCTACTGACTAAAGCTAAAAGATTTGCTTGATATTTAGTCCAACCCCCAGCGTTCTGGAGCAGAGCTGATGGTGTCTTTTTTGGAGCCATGTCCTTTAATGACTACGGCTTTTATCTGAATTTAAATTGGCACTCTAAATAAGATGAAATCTAAGGGTTTCTCAGCTGCACTTTACAAGCACTAATTATTGATCACTTGAACATGAATATGAGTTCCTGAATAGTGGACCATAAAAAATACAGCAGAATCAGATGCTGTTACTGTTGAATCACAACCACCACAACAAAATTACACCACATCTGTTCAGTGAAAATTGATAAATTAAGGAAGATGTCAGAAAAGTGTCGTTACAATTACTTATAGTTTAGTCTGTTGTTGGTTTGTGTTCAACAGGAAAAACTATTTTAAAACCATAAATCAATATCTTTATTATAATGCACACATGCAACAACGTCCACATCAGCTTTAATCCCTTCCGTTTCCGTTTACAGTGGAACCAAGATCATAAAATTAAATTTACTATGCAGATTTAAATTGTTACACCATTTACTACCCACAAAATATTTTAAAATAAAGACTGAATATCAAAACCTAATGCCTTAAATATATAACGCCTAATATTAATGCGGCAATATAATTTATTTAACTTATTAGACATTTTAGATTTTAATTAGTTAAAAAATAAAAACAAGTTTCAACACTATATCGTCATAGTATCATTGTCCTACTGTTGATGTCAGGTCTGCCCCATGCCCCAAAAACTTCTACCACAAAACACTGGTTAACATGACAATAGGTCAACTGTAAGATTTGAAGAACTGCTCATCCAGCACTTGTGAGTAAAAATACACAAACTAAAAAGTGTAAAATTAAATTAATTAAATTAACGGGTGATTAAAAGGAGACATGGTGGAGCAGTGGGCTGCCCTTTGAATACGTGTTTCTTTCCTAAATGTAAAGTTTAAAACGTGCAGTGTATAGAACATTTCCGTTTGCAGTGCAGATGCAGAGTAGACCCATTACAAACCCTCAGATTGCACAAGACAGAACCGAGACAATAAAACCCAGAACTGACTGATGGCCATGCAGCTTCTCCCTCATACAGACACACATCATAAATTCCAGGATAATGTGAGAAAAGGTCAGGTCTGCAATAAAAATGATAAGAGAGAAGATAAGCTAAGGATTAAGAACACACGGTCCGGGTGTATCCTGTGTGGGAGTGGCAGAAGCATGTCATCGATGCTGAAGGAAATCAACAATTCTGAGAGAACAACAGTTTAGGTTGGTTAGGTTACGTTTTAAAGTGTCTCTCGAATGAATCCTTCATTTAAATTAGGGGAGCGGGGGGCATGAAGAGTGCAAATATGTTGAAAACAATTAAAAGCTACAGCAACATCAATTTAATTGTGGCTGAATATAGCACTGATGCTCCCACGGACATGAACAAACGCTGAAACGGCGAGACAATCTAAAGTAACACAGCTGTTTAATCATTTAAAAAAAATAAATAAATAAAATAAAAAAAGGTCACCACTAGTGAGCAAAAGACCTTCAAAAATTAAATAAACATTAGTGGTCAAATAAATTCAGACTTCTGATCCATCCTGCTAATTGCAGATGAGAATTTGGCACATGCAGCATGAATCAATAATTCACATCATTTCCCACAGTGTTACTGCACCTTCACCAGCCTGAACTGTTGACACCCATCTGGGTTTAATAATTCATGCTGGTTGTGCTTGATGAAGTTTGTCAAGAGTTATCTGCAGATCAACTGATAAATTGTACATACACTTATAACATATACAAAAACAGACACCTCCATCTGGCCAAATGCACATCCATATAATTATGTTATATTCTATAAGGGTTCCTGCTTATATATTTTTTTTTTGCCGTTTCCACATGACAGAAATGGGCACGGAGCTCTTTTAAAGAAAGTCATGGTTTGAGACGTTTAATGTGGTTAAACTTCAGCGGTTTGTACGAGCCCTGTCACTAACCCCATGGAACATACATGGGAATGCTGCCTGACCTCAAAAATGCTCCCTTCACTAAATTACACCGTTATTTTTAAATGCCTATCCAGATAAGTAAAGGCTTTTATGGCTGCAAAGTGAAAAGGCTCTACAATCACGTCCAGGATTATTGTTTTTTTTTTTTTTTTAAAGGACCTTTTGTGGGTTTAAAGAACAAATAAAACATGTATGAAGATAGAGCACTTTTACTCAACACTCTTCAGTCTTTAAGTCCGCAGATCCCTGCATTCATTATACTGAAGTGGTTTAACAGCTCGTGCATTACCACAGGCCTGGTGACTCAGCAGAGCAACTGCCAAGCTTCAGCTCTACTTTATAACGGTCCTCACATTAAAGTCTAAGTATTTCTGGGAGGACAAAACCCATTTCCTGTCTCAAGCCAACCAAAGCATTCAGTGACTGTCTCAACGGAATCAAACTACTCCTACTGTTACTAAGACAAAACATGGACGTCTGCAGGCTGCAGATACTAAGTATGTATGTGCATTGCACAGGGCTCCGGTTCATGTACTCCTCCTCCTCCTCCAGACTGTTTAGTCTAATTTAGAGAAAGTGCTGCACAGAGTAGCATCACTTACCCATAGGTCCTATAATTCACAGTGCACTTACTGCAGTGCGTGTGTGTGGGTCCACGTGAGGGATCCGACCTCAGCACCCTGTACATAATGCCTCATAATACAGCAGAACTTTTAGTCAGGACATCTGCAAAGCTGGGAATTCACCATGTTATTTTAATTCTGCATTTTGTGTTATTGCTTTATGAAATGAGGCTCTTTGAAAAATCGGTCCTAATTCCTTGTTTAGCTGAACTGGTGTATACAACATTATACTAGTTCTTCTTGAATAAAACAGACATCACGTAAAGAGTCTTTAGATGCTTTTAGATCATAGAAAAAATTACAAATGCCAGTGTGAACTTTAAATGCACTTTAAAAGCAGAATCACACTGTTCCTCAGCACAAGACACTTTTCCATAGGCTTTAGACTGGTTAGAACACACATGTCTACACTGCAAAATAGTTTTAATATCCAGAGAGCATCACTTGTAGCTGTTCGGTCAGGAAATCTAGAATCCCTATGATTTTATTTACCAATACATAGCCAATGACTCCAGTGGAAACACAACATGGACATACCAGCGGCCGAGCAACGATAACAGTACAGAACACAAACACACTGAGTTATTTTTCACTGAAATGTTTGACTTTTGTTCTGTGAATTCAGCTGACGTTAAATAAATGTTTGCAGGTATGTAACTACTGACGTTCAAGAGAAACATACAGAAGAACAAACGCATCATATATTTACCACAGACAAAGTGATCCCCAAGCAGCAAACTGAACAATAACTTGTTTCCAATCTTGTTTTCCACATCTACATTCATTCATTCATTATCTCCCACTTTATCCTCTATTAGGGTCGCGGTGGGGTTCTCCATGCCCATCCAGGGGAGAACGTCTCGGGCGCTGGGCAGATACACCCAGGACAGGGCGCCAATCCATCGCTGGGCACACACTCACTCACACAGACACACTCTATAGGGGGCAATTTTTGAGAATTCAATTGACTTGCTTCATGTTTTTGGACTGTGGGAGGAAACCGGAGAACCCGGAGGAAACCCACGCAGACACGGGGACAACATGGAAACTCCACCCAGATGGGGATTCGAACCGGGAATCCCTAGCGCTGAGAGGCGAACGTGCTGACCACTAAGCCACCGTGCCGCCCCCACATCTACATAACGTAGGTAAACAGAAATTAGGCAGTTAAGCTCTCAACAGAATGGATGCTAATACACCCTGTAAGACTTTAATGATCTAAATGTGTTCTCTGAGGTATTAGAACCCTGAAAGACCCAGATCCGTGTTTCTAAACATTATATCCCAGAGACACCAGCACATGCATACACATCTTAAAACACACAAACACACCCTTTTGTGCAGCGCTACTGTGTCTGACAAGTGAGCAAGTCCAGACGAGAGACCCAACGGAGTGACACGGGGGGGGTGCACTCAACTAACCTCCTGCAACTCAAGTCAAAACTAGCCTGAAAATGGTTTTCTACAACAGACTCTGTTGCCAATCCGAGCACAACTTTCCCCGACCGATCCATTGAGGCTCACTCTCTCCTTCACACACGCGTCACCGTTGCCATATTTTCCCTACAGGCAAAATTCTCTGCATCACTCTCCTTGAGCTGTGTGTGATGGTGACACAGTCATCCAGGCTGGAGCAGGAAGTTGACCCCATGCCTCTTTTTTTTTTCCTTCACATTTTTGGCCTGGTATAACCCGTAAACACAAGACTGATATGCTGCAAACACACACTGCACAGTCCCAAGTGACCTTTATGAAAGAATGAACAAAAGAAAGAAAGAGGAAAATAAATATATAAAAAAAAAAAAACAGCCTCACACTTCACTTCACCTTGCCAGCATGTCAAAATTAAGCACAAGTCGTAAGCTATGAAGCTATAAAACGTTCTGAAACACTCGCAGACACTTATCACCACCGAAGTCTGATGTCCGGCCATTAGAGGAATTACAGAGAGCTGCTTTAGATTCAAACACGATTCCTTACGAGACAAATCTTCCTAAGAGCTTCTGGATAATAAGTGCTGGCTTTACCTTGTTCTATTGGAATCTGAGCAAAAGGACAGGAATGAGGTCATAATTAGCTAAATTTACTAGAAAACCCTTTTTTTTTTTTTTTTTTTTTTAAAATAAGGAGGTCATCTGGGATAAAGAAAACATTATGTGGTTCAATTACATCACAGACTTAAATTTACTTGGTACATGACCTAAAGAGGCAGCTATATTTCAACAAGAACATTTTAGGACGCAAAAATAAATAAAAGGAAGACAAACTGATAAACAAATCTATTTCCAAATGATTAAAAAATCTGAATTTAAATGATAAAGAGATAAACAAATCATTTGCACATCACTACTCGGTGCATCCGCTGACACTCTGTTGGTCTGTGGCGTCATTACACGTTACAACATAACGGTCAGCGTTACAAAAGCCTCTTCCATAAGCCGCCTATCAGGCGCGCTGTAGAATCACCGACTCATTTGCATGTATATTGAGCACTACAGCAATCAAGAATCTGTCACTGACAGGAGGTCGCTACACTTATCAACATCACAGTGCGGTAACTGAAAGGTAAAGGGAAAGAGTCATGTCATATTTCTTTGCCTCCTAACATGTGCAAACATCCGAACGCCCGTCCGCCCACGAGCTGACACACGGTAACCAGGTTCGGCGTCCAGTTCACCGGCAGATTGTCATCAGGAAACTCTTTCACACTAAACACACTGACGTCACAATCACAGCCCCTTAACCCCAAGCATCTGCCGCATGTCCACATTTGTTTTAATGTATTATAAATACAAGATTACAGATAATGCATATAAAGATCTAACATAAAAACTATAATACTAATGAGTTCAGTTCAGGATTAAGCTAGTGTTTTGTGTTTATCCTGCAACGAAACTGTATGAACAGCAAGAAACGGCAGAATTCTACTTATAATCCACAAACTTCTAGTGGCTTCGATTTCCAAATGATTAAAAATCTGAATTTAAATGATAAAGTGTGAAAGTGGTAAAAAATAAAAATAAAAAAAATCTGGGATGGGGCATTTGAGTGAATTGTAGTCACCAGTTTCTAAATGTGTTTACATTTAACAAATATAAATACAATTTGTCATTAAAAACAATGAAAATCCTTTTTCTAATTTCGGTTCATTCAAAGCTAAAGTGAATTTTAAAATATTTTGCCTTTTCTGGAAGTGAGTATGTAGAAGTTTAGAGGGTGTCATTTATTGGTATATTTACCATACAGAACCAGTTTAAACAGATCAAAGCTCTAACTAATTAAAAACTTCTAAAGAAACTGAATGTGATCAAAAGATTTCCATCTTGTTGACAAGCTGCAGAAACCACAGCACTGAATTAAACAATTAACCGCAGCAGTGTTTAAATCATTAACTATAACTTTCTAATTGACTTGTACTTTGTTTTTGTTTTTTTTACTGGGTGCTTTTGCTTTAGTCTCAAGCCATTTAATCATAAACACTACTTTAAAATTCTGGCTCACAACAAGTGAACTCTGGTGTAGTTTGGATCATGTGTAAAAGTGATCCCCTGCTGGTTGCCGGGCATCAAATAACATCATTAACTTGTATTAGATTCTGTTTAAGGTTTCACAACAGCAAGAAACAGGATGCTATGGTGTACAGGGGACACGGACGTATTCACTGATGATTCTAAAAGCAAAAACCATTTAACTAAACCTGAATTATTTTTTTCATACAGTTTGTATTAATAAAAACATACTTCTATTCTGTTAAAGTTTTATACTTGAGTTTCATGTAAACTCTAAATCAATTCTTTATGGACACCCAGCTGCATCGGCTTAACTCGCACACTGCTCTACATACTTAAGTACTGGAGGATTCCACTAGGGGCAGACCAGATATTTCAAAATTGCAAACTTTTGGATTGGCTTAATGTACACAACAAACACGGAGACACAGAAAAATGATTAGTATTGATTACTCATCTACAGTCACAGCAGAAAACGTCATCGTGGAACCTTATAGTACATCAAACCAAAAATTTGAAATACTACATCAAAACTAAATTATTCATTCATTCATTATCTTCCGCTTTATCCTCTATTAGGGTCGCGGTGGGGTTCCCCATGCCCATCCAGGGGAGAACGTCTCGGGCGCTGGGCAGATACACCCAGGACAGGGCGCCAATCCATCGCTGGGCACACACTCACACAGACACACTCTATATGGGGCAATTTTAAGAAGTCAATTGACTTGATTCATGTTTTTGGACTGTGGGAGGAAACCAGAGAACCCGGAGGAAACCCACGCAGACACAGAGAGAACATGGAAACTCCACCCAGATGGGGATTCGAACCGGAACTCCCTAGCGCTGAGAGGTGAACGTGCTAAACCACTAAGCCACCGTGCCGCCCCAAAACTAAATCAAGACCTTCCAAAAAAAAAAAAAAAAAAAAAAAAAAAAAAAACATTCTGCTCTCTGCAGGTTCTCACTGAGCATGTGCAAATTATTACAATAAAAACACAGATGTGTGTAAACCTGGAAGACGAAAATGATGCAAGATACAGTATAGATTTAAACAAATGTATCTCCAGCCTTAGAACCCAACAGCTACAAGATTTCCTCCCTCAGCATTTAGACATGTGACGCGTGAAAACCTGCACAACTTAAATAAATCAGGATAATAATGAACAGGGGTGAAGGCATGGTGAGAAATAAAGGTAAATGTAAGAGGTAGGCGGCACGGTGGCTTAGTGGTTTAGCACGTTCGCCTCTCAGCACTAGGGACTCCCCGTGTCCGCGTGGGTTTCCTCCGGGTTCTCCGGTTTCCTCCCACAGTCCAAAAACATGGATCAAGTCAATTGAATTCTTAAAATTGCCCCATATAGAGTGTGAGTGTGTGCCCAGCGATGGATTGGCGCCCTGTCCTGGGTCTATCTGCCCAGCGCCCGAGATGTTCTCCCCTGGATGGGCATGGGGAACCCCACCGCGACCCTAATAGAGGATAAAGCGGGAGATAATGAATGAATGAATGAATGTAAGAGGTAGTGATGAGGAGCGGTGCGATTTACCTTGAACACTTCAGAGAAAAACCCTGAGCCGATCTTCTCACACACAAAGTCATCGATGCGGGCCAGACTGGAGACGGCGCTGCGCAGGGCCCGGTACGAGGAGGGCCGCAGCCGCTGGGGGCCCTGGGCCCCTTCCATGTCGGGCTCTGCCGCCCGCTCCAACCCACTGCTCATCTCGCTTTATAACCGCAGCACACACAGCCAGAGCTCACATCTCCGGGCTGCCAAAGCAACCAAAGGTCAGCGCGCAGAACGCGAAGCTCTGCTTTAAAGAGACATCGACGCGGCGCAGAAAAGTCTGCCAGCGAGGAAAAACGGAGCGGTCCCGGGGAACGGGCTTACTGCTCAAGTCGTGCCCGGTGGCCTTTAATCCAGTCGGCTGAATCGGGCTGGATGTCGGAGGAGCGAGCGGCGGCCGGAGCCGCTCCATGCGCAGGAGGCGCGCACGGGGTTGATCCGGCGCGGCCGGCTGCTCCACCGCCTCACGGCTGCATCCGACTCGAGCCCCGGCTGATGTCCGGTCGTCCCGCGGGTTTGCTGCACACCCCGCACCGCGGACAGGCTTCGCGTCACCGCCGGGCTGCACAGCGCAGAGGCGCCGCGGGCCGAGCGCAGAGATGCGCCGCTGCAAAACAGAAAGAAGTTGACTGCAGATGTTTATCAGCGGCCTCCTGCCTCCTGCCTCCCCCACGGCCTCCCGCTCCCGCACGGCTGCAGTCCGGGTTCCGGGTCTCTGATGCGCCGCCGCGGTTCTGATACAGCGCGGTTCTAAAGCGCGGTTCTAAAGCGCGTCGCGCGGCTGCGGCGCTCGGATCGAAAGAACTTTTCCGCTTCGGACCGCTGCGGGAGATCAGCGGGGAGTCGAACCTGCCCGGAGCCGACTCTTCGCCTTTGGAATCGACTCGATTCATTACACTCAAATTATGTTCGGGATTTATTTATTACTTAATAAAAAGCAAAAACTGTAAATACTAACTGCAAATAAGCCAACGTTCGCACAACACTCAAACAGGACTGTCAAGTCAAATTAGATATTAATTTAGACAGGTTACGTGTTTTATAAAATATATATATATATATATATATATATATATATATATATATATATATATATATATATTCTTTTTTTTTTTCATTCATTCATTCATTATCTCCCGCTTTATCCTCTATTAGGGTCGCAGTGGGGTTCCCCATGTCCATCCAGGGGAGAACGTCTCGGGCGCTGGGCAGATAGACCCAGGACAGGGCGCCAATCCATCGCTGGGCACACACTCACTCACACAGACACTCTATATGGGGCAATTTTGACAATTCAATTGACTTGATCCATGTTTTTGGACTGTGGGAGGAAACCGGAGAACCCGGAGGAAACCCGCGCAGACACGGGGAGGACATGGAAACTCCACCCAGATTGGGGATTCGAACCGGGAATCCCTAGCGCTGAGAGGAGAACATGCTAAACCACTAAGCCACCGTGCCGCCATTATTTATTTTTTTTATAACAAGTGAAATTAGTTTAATAACTAACACCAAACCACGTGGTCAGACAGACAGACAGACAGACAGACGGTGCGTCCTAAGATCCGCTATGTATAAATACTGATCACAAACGATTCTTGAGCTGAAGACTCATTTAGGAGTCGACACTTTGAATTCTCGCCCCCAGGAAATAGGAGTCGACTCCGTTCGAATTCGGGAATCGAACAGCGATCTGAGAACAGAGACGCGGCTTCTGCGGGGGGGAAGGCGTCACCCGGTGTCCCGGCGGCGTCCCCCGCGGCGTCCCGACACCGAGCGCACGCGCCTACAAACGGCGCCCTGCGTAATTCCGCTTTCAACGCCGCTCACTAGAATAACGACGGTCCGAAGTAAGTGAGCGCTTAACCCTTACCTTCCGCAGAGTGCGGGTCTGTGACTTTAATATTAAGAGTCCCGTCGGTCCGTCGGGTCGGTCGGTCGGTGAGCGGCTCCTCGTGCAGCGCGAGCAGCGGCGTCCCGCGTCCGTCCGTCCGTCCGTCCCAATAACAGCAGGAAACGAGGCGAAAGTGGCTGCGCGACGTGATTGGCTGCGGGGTGCGGGCAGGGGGCGGGTCCGAGCGCACCGTTGATCTTTACCTGCTGCACGAAGGCGCATGCGCGCGCCATCTCAACTCGTCTCACCCCCCCCCCCCCCCCCCCCACTATAATAAAGACACAGTTTATTATCTCTGAACCCTGAACCGAACAACAACTGCGAACTACAATTTAAAACACTCCTATCGTTAGAACCGGAGTGTGAAACGCACAGAACACTGTCACTGTGGACTTTTAATTCTAATCAGAGGAGACTTTGTGGTTTGGAGTTTGATAAATTAACGATCATACGTGGGTGTAAATTGGACATGAGATCCTTTTTCATTCATTCATTCATTATCTTCCGCTTTATCCTATCTTAGGGTCGCGGGGGGGGCGGGGGGGGTCCCCATAGACCCAGGACAGGGCGCCAATCTATCGCTGGGCAGACACTCGCTCACACAGACACACTCTATATGGGGCAATTTTGGAGAACTCAATTGACTTGTTCCACGTTTTTGGACTGTGGGCGGAAACCGGAGAACCCGGAGGAAACCCACGCAGACACGGGGAGAACATGGAAACTCCACCCAGATGGGGATTCGAACTGGGAATCCCTAGCGCTGAGAGGAGAACATGCCAAACCACTAAGCCCGGACATGAGATCATTTTAGAAAAAAAAAAATAAAGAAAGAAATTTGAACTTGGTTTTATTTAAGGATAGATAAGATAAGCAGCGGCAGATTGGACTGGACTTAACAGGTGCAAAAAAAAAAAAAAAAAAAAAAATTCTGAAGAGGATCAGACTTAATATTAACTGAAGGTACATAAGAGAATGTGGGATAGATCGGACTGGGATTTAATCGGACTGGGATTTAATCGGACTGGGATTTAATCGGACTGGGATTTAATGGGTAGTCGGCACTTAGTTTGACAATTTGAAGAAGATTCCACTTGGATAAATCAGACCACAAGTTTAGATTACCGACTGGTACCAACAACAACGCCACAGTCAAAACCACTGAGCTCACATTTTGCCCTCTTTCTGACAAATACCTCAAGAATGAATGCACTACACCTTTTTCAGGCATTGACCTTGGCAGCCAATCACGTGTCTGCATTTGTTTAATGCCTCTAAGTATTCTTCATTCATTCATTATCTCCCGCTTTATCCTCTATTAGGGTCGCGGGGGGGGTTCCCCATGCCCATCCAGGGGAGAACGTCTCAGGCGCTGGGCAGATAGATCCAGGACAGGGCGCCAATCCATCGCTGGGTACACACTCAGACACACTCTATATGGGGCAATTTAGAGAACACAATTGACTTGATCCATGTTTTTGGACTGTGGGAGGAAACCGGAGAACCCGGAGGAAACCCACGCGGACACGGGGAGAACATGGAAACTCCACCCAGATGGGGATTCGAACCGGGAATCCCTAGTGCTGAGAGGCGAACGTGCAAACCACTAAGCCACCATGCCCCTAAGTGTTCTCAAAGGCACTAAAGTTCTGCAAACGCTAATTTAGATTTAATGGTTTGTGTTAAAGGCAGATCAGTGAATCCTTACATTATAAAATAGCATTTTTATAAAAATGTTGATGATATTTAGCAGATGTTACATTTACATTTGGTCATTTAATGGATGCTTTTATCCAAAGCGACTTACAAGGTGAGCACAGGGTTCATCACAGCATCCCTGGAGCAATGAGGGTTAAGGGTCTCGCTCCAGGACCCACACTGGTAACTGCAGTGGACCTGGGATTTGAACCCCCAACCTTCAGATTGACAGCCCAACGCCCTAACCACTGAGATACTTTGCCCTCCATTGTGGTAATTGTTTGCCCATATATAATTCATTCATTCATTCATTACCTCCCGCTTTATCCTCTATTAGGGTCGCGGTGGGGTTCCCCATGCCCATCCAGGGGAGAACGTTTCGGGCGCTGGGCAGATACACCCAGGACAGGGCGCCAATCCATCGCTGGGCACACACTCACTCACACAGACACACTCTATATGGGACAATTTGGAGAACTCAATTGACTTGATCCATGTTTTTGGACTGTGGGAGGAAACCGGAGAACCCGGAGGAAACCCACGCAGACACGGGGAGAACATGGAAACTCCACCCAGATGGGGATTCGAACCGGGAATCCCTAGTGCTGAGAGGCGAACGTGCTAAACCACTAAGCCACCGTGCCGCCCCCACATATAATATGTAATATATTTATATATCTGCTAAAGCACTTTTGGAGGGATGCAAACTGCATTTTGTTGTTTATAATGAGCAATGAAAATAAAGTTGAATTCTATTCTACTCTATGTTTTAAGACCGCTGTCACAGATAAAGAGCTGCATGTTACTGTATCGGAGAGTAAGCTTTGTGATTGGAAGCAGACCAGGTCAGGTTTTCATAGACAAGTGAGAGGATGTGAGTTTGCTCAGAGGTCGCCACAAAGCCAATCTGACATTTTTGTACGGCTCGGGACTTTAGAGATGAATAAGGGTCTACACTCAGACAGCAGCACTGCCATGTGGAGCCCAATGATAGATTAGTTAATAGTACACTGCTATATATCACCTCATATCCACATTCCTGACATTATAACACGCAGGAGCAATACTTTGGCCAGGCTATATTGCTCAAGGTTGTTATTCAGAGAACATGCGGATAAGCAGTATCTCTCTGTGACGTGCCCTGACTACAATATATTATTTATCTCCTGCATTGTCGGGCTGGTACTCATTGCCTGGTGGAATATAAAAGCAACGTGAGAAACATAATGCCGCAGTGACACCACTGTTTGGACACGACTATTTAAGATGAATTATTAAAAAAGCCGGTTTAAGTTATTCATCACCTCTATAATAGTTTGCTGGTGGAATGGAGAACAGACTGGGTTTCCAGTGAAAGAACATAATACACAGCAGATTATTCAGCTTCCCGAACATAGAGAAAATATCTTATAGGAACGTGTCGCTATCTGGATCTGAGGGTTAATTTCGCCCGTTTGCCGTTTTCGTCCGTATCAGAGGTGCAAAAGCCACGGTTGATTAGCGAGCCATAAACGAAGGCTGTTGCTCACAGAGGACATTTATCATTTCACTAAGAGACAGCTGGAGCGCTTTACAAACAATCTACTTATTTCAACGACGATGAAATTAGTAAATGAAGTGTGTTTGGCATCTTATTAAAATGGGACCGATGCAGATGCTCAGAGCTCATTAAAAGACTCCTTTAGACTTTCCATGACTCGTTCTGTATACACACACTCGCCACGCACTTTATTAGAACAGGAATACTGGGTAGTTCCTCCCTTTGTTCTTTAAACAGCCCCAAGGTTTGACATGCTGTGTATTATAAACAGTGTTGGACAATATTGAAGTGATCTCCATTTATATTTACTCAGGTACTTAAGCACTGGTTTAAGGTTCCTGTCTTCTGAGTGGCCATTTTTCCCACTTTACTACACATCAGTGATATTTATTTATTTATTGGGTTAATTTAGTTATAAGGCTTAATTTAGTTATTTTAATTTATTAAAATTAATTTAGTTATAAGGTGGCTTAGTGGTTTAGCATGTTCTCCCCTCAGCACTAGGGATTCCCGGTTCGAATCCCCATCTGGGTGGAGTTTCCATGTTCTCCCCGTGTCTGCGTGGGTTTCCTCCGGGTTCTCCGGTTTCCTCCCACAGTCCAAAAACATGGATCAAGTCAAATGAATTCTCAAAATTGCCCCATATAGAGTGTGTGTGTGTGAGTGAGTGTGTGCCCAGCGATGGATTGGCGCCCTGTCCTGGGTCTATCTGCCCAGCGCCCGAAACGTTCTCCCCTGGATGGGCATGGGGAACCCCACCGCGACCCTAATAGAGGATAAAACGGGAGATAATGAATGAATATATGGTGGCTTAGTGTTTAGCACGTTCTCCTCTCAGCGCTAGGGATTCCCGGTTCGAATCCCCATCTGGGTAGAGTTTCCATGTTCTCCCCGTGTCCGCGTGGGTTTCCTCCGGGTTCTCCGGTTTCCTCCCACAGTCCAAAAACATGGATCAAGTCAATTGAATTCTCAAAATTGCCCCAAATAGAGTGTGTCTGTGTGTGTGTGTGAGTGAGTGTGTGTCCAGTGATTGATTGGCACCCTGTCCTGGGTGTATCTGCCCCTGGATGGGCATGGGGAACCCCACCGCGACCCTAATAGAGGATAAAACGGGAGATAATGAATGAATGAAGTTAGTTATACAGCATTTTGACAACACTGCGTTGTCTTAAAGCAGCTTTACAACTTTCTGATCCTGTTATTGTCCTTCCATCAGCTCAAATCAGTCCGGCGAAATTACGTTGATGCTTTCTTTCACACACAACAACACTCACTGCTCGCTTTAGTTTTCTTCATCACTCCATTTTAAGTAACCCTATAGATGAGTGTGTGAATACTGGAAGAGGCCAGCAGTTAGAAACCATTAACAATCACGTCACTGTACAAATAACACACACACACACACACACACACACCTATATAATGAATGTCTACTTAATAGCTTACTGACTGTATGTGAAAAAAGGTCAGTGTTGATTTGAAGCATGGATAAAGATTAATATATAAAGAACTTAAACAAACTGCGTTTAGAAAGCATGCATGCACGAGTTCATTTTGTTTACATTGTGGCTCAGCTGGTTAACAGACGTCTCAGTCCCCCAGAAGGAGCTTTGGAAGACAGAAGCACCTGCTACCTGCTGGTCCCAGCTGACCATTCTTCATACTGAATGATGCATCTTAACAATTAGAGCTTAGTTCATTTTTTAATTAAACATTTAAGCAGTTCTATTTAAAGGTTTTGTGCATCTTGAATAGCGTTCACAGTTCCAATGATTTCCTAAGTAAAAAAAAAAAAAGATAAATCTTTTTCAAAATGTAACAAAACACTTATTTTAATGCTCACTAATAGACATGAAGCTCTGCTGCCACCTGCTGTTCACTTTTATACAACGTAGCCTCTCTCAAAGTTTTTGGGCTGGAACCACCAAACTTCAGAGGAACTAAACCCTGCCATGTTGTTTGTTCTTTTTTAAACAATTAAAGTTCATTCATTCATTATCTTCCGCTTTATCCTCTATTAGGGTCGCGGTGGGGTTCCCCATGCCCATCCAGGGGAGAACGTTTCGGGCGCTGGGCAGATGCACCCAGGACAGGGCGCCAATCCATCGCTGGGCACACACTCACTCACACAGACACACTCTATATGGGGCAATTTGGAGAATTCAATTGACTTGATCCATGTTTTTGGACTGTGGGAGGAAACTGGAGGACCCAGAGGAAACCCACGCAGACACGGGGAGAACATGGAAACTCCACCCAGATGGGGATTCGAACCGGGAATCCCTAGTACTGAGAGGAGAACATGCCAACCACTAAGCCACCGTGTCGTAGATAACAAGCATAAAACCAATAAAATACACACACTCATTATCATTATCATTCATTATCTCCCGCTTTATCCTCTGTTAGGGTCGCGGTGGGGTTCCCCATGCCCATCCAGGGGAGAACGTCTCGGGCGCTGGGCAGATACACCCAGGACAGGGCGCCAATATATCGCTGGGCACACACTCACTCACACATACACACTCTATATGGGGCAATTTGGAGAATTCAATTGACTTGTTCCATGTTTTTGGACTGTGGGAGGAAACCGGAGAACCCGGAGGAAACCCACGCGGACACGGGGAGAACATGGAAACTCCACCCAGATGGGGATTCAAACTGGAAATCCCTAGAGCTGAGAGGCGAACGTGCTAAACCACTAAGCCACCGTGCCGCCTCATTATTAAAATTTATTAAAATGTAAAAACTTATTATGAATCCATACTTGTTAACGCATAACATTGTGTTTTCATTCATTCATTATCTCCCGCTTTATCCTCTATTAGGGTCGCGGTGGGGTTCCCCATGCCCATCCAGGGGAGAACGTCTCGGGCGCTGGGCAGATAGACCCAGGACAGGGCGCCAATCTATCGCTGGGCACACACACACACATACACACTCTATGGGGCAATTTGGAGAACTCAATTCACTTGATCCATGTTTTTGGACTGTGGGAGGAAACCGGAGAACCCGGAGGAAACCCACGCGGACACGGGGAGAACATGGAAACTCCACCCAGATGGGGATTCGAACCGGGAATCCCTAGTGCTGAGAGGAGAACCTGCCAACCACTAAGCCACCGTGCCGCCCACATTGTGTTTTATGTACTAAAACATGTTTGTTAATTTTAGGTGCCCAGCGATGGATTGGCGCCCTGTCCTGGGTCTATCTGCCCAGCGCCCGAGACGTTCTCCCCTGGATGGTCATGGGGAACCCCCCCCCGCGACCCTAATAGAGGATAAAGCGGGAGATAATGAATGAATGAATAAATAATTTTAGGTCATATTTATTATAAAATCCTATAAATTCTACAGGGCTGAGCTTCACTCCATTTATTCCTTCTTTGCCCTCATTTTAAGACTCAGTCAGGTTTACATTCATGTTATAATCAGTCCACAGCCTCGAGCTTTTGTGCATCGTCATTCATTAAGGATCGAATCCACCGAGTTTAAATTCAGATTTGAATGTGGCTTTTTCATTTAAATGACGTCCACTGCAGAGCTCTCACAACACGCTTCACAGCTCGGCTCAGTGTCAGGGATTCTGAACTCCTCTGACGTTAAAAACTAAATCTGTGCAATCGATATAGATCATGCTGATATCGTATTCTGTAATTAAAATGCTTAACAGAGACTGAAGTTTCATATTTTTATCTTTTAAGTAATTGAGAACACATCATTATAAATGAGTAGCTCCTCCCTTTGCTCTTCCAATAGCTCAGTGGTTTAATGTGGTGTTTATTCTGCATTTATTCTTCCTCCGGGTTCTCCGGTTTCCTCCCACAGTCCAAAAACATGGATCAAGTCAATTGAATTCTCCAAAAAATTGCCCCATATAGAGTGTGTCTGTGTGAGTGAGTGTGTGTCCAGCGATGGATTGGCGCCCTGTCCTGGGTGTATCTGCCCAGCGCCCGAAACGTTCTCCCCTGGATGGGCATGGGGAACCCCCCCGCGACCCTAATAGAGGATAAAGCGGGAGATAATGAATGAATGAATAATGATATAAACACAGCTTCAAATCTATTGTTTACTACTGGGCGGCACGGTGTCTTAGTGGTTTAGCACGTTCTCCTCTCAGCGCTAGGGATTCCCGGTTCGAATCCCCATCTGGGTGGAGTTTCCATGTTCTCCCCGTGTCTGCGTGGGTTTCCTCCGGGTTCTCCGGTTTCCTCCCACAGTCCAAAAACATGGATCAAGTCAATTGAGTTCTCCAAATTGCCCCATATAGAGTGTGTCTGTGTGAGTGAGTGTGTGTCCAGCGATGGATTGGCGCCCCGTCCTGGGTCTATCTGCCCAGCGCCCGAGACGTTCTCCCCTGGATGGGCATGGGGAACCCCACCGCGACCCTAATAGAGGATAAAGCGGAAGATAATGAATGAATGAAAGATGTGCAGATACGTGAACACCGGTCTCTCAGGTTCTCAGCCGCTCTGTCAGAAGCAGCTCGGGCGGACATGCTGATTGAGGAGCATGGAGCAGGGGAGGACCTAGACTGCCTCCCTCTGCTGGGGGGTTCATTTATCTGTCAAAGAAAGCTATTTCTTGCAGGGTAAATATACTGTAAATACAAAACCCACAGGCTCACCACTCGCACAATGCTGCAGTTGTTTTTTTTGTAATAATCACACAAGGAAGTCATTACGAAGCCATAACAACAGTTTCTTTAAGAGCTAGAACAAATAAACCTGTAAACGTACAGAGGAAGCTGCAGTGTAGTTTTAATAAACATCATGCATGTTGTAAACTGGTTTATAGTTAACACCATGTATGCAGCGAGGGTTAAAGGGTTTTGCCCCAGGGTCCACATTGGCAGCTCAGTGGATTTAGGGATTAAACACAAAACCTTAAGATTGATACCCCAGAACACTAACCAATGAGCTGCTCTGTCCTCATCCAAGACTTCAGATGCTTAATTGGGTTTTTCATTCATTCATTCATTCATTATCTCCCGCTTTATCCTCTATTAGGGTTGCGGTGGGGTTCCCCATGCCCATCCAGGGGAGAAGGTCTCGGTCGCTGGGCAGATAGACCCAGGACAGGGCGCCAATCCATCGCTGGGCACACACTCACTCACACAGACACACTCTATATGGGGCAATTTTGAGAATTCAATTGACTTGATCCATGTTTTTGGACTGTGGGAGGAAACCGGAGAGCCCGGAGGAAACCCACGCGGACACGGGGAGAACATGGAAACTCCACCCAGATGGGGATTCGAACCGGGAATCCCTAGTGCTGAGAGGAGAAGGAATTGGGTTTTTCTTTATTAATTTTAGAAAGCGTGGGTTATTTTAATTTTGCTTGTCCTTTGTTTTCATCATATTATTTATTCTACTCTCCCTCCATTCTTTAAAACATTAAACATCACAAGATAGCATGCACACACACACGCACACACACACACACACACCAACCACACAACACCGGCACCACCACACACTTTACAAGCCAAATGTGTGTTTACAGTAAAAAACTAAAGGCTCCTATAAAGCGAAAGAAAAAAAAAGAAAGTGAAAGTATTAGGGGTGAGCTGCAATATTCGCTGATTCGACGATTCGATTCGGAGAACCGTAGTCGACTATGAACCTCATAGTCGAATGTACCATTTTGACCACATGGGGGCGCCCATGGCTGCTGCTAAGCATTAGTTTTTACATGAAATGTCTTTGTTTTCGTTATATATATATAGCCTTTTGTCAAATAAAATCATCCTAATTTCTGTTAATATTTTTTTTTAAAAAAGTCCAGAACGGGGATCCCATTTACGGTGCTCTAGAAAAACAAGTAAAATATATAAAAAATATATTTTTTTAAAACCACGCTTATAGCGCCATCTTGTGGTGAAATTTTAACTGATTCGACTATCAGTCGACTATAGGGAAAATCTGACGAATCAGATTCGACTATGAAAATCCTTAGTTGAAGACACCCCTAGAAAGTATAAACATCAGAAAATCGACATGCGTAAACTGATCCTGTTTTAATGTGAAAATAAGTCTGACTGCATCATCTACCAAAACATAAAAGAGCTTTACCTCCATCCTTTGTCCTCCGCCATTTGATGCAGGTACTGCCCAAGTCATCGCGAGCTCAGATGCTCCAACTGTGGCGTTGCTGAGGAGAGCAGGAGCCATTCCTATAGGAGTCACCAACACCAGCGAGCTGCGCACGTGGGTCGAGACCAATAACCATCTGTATGGCATCAGCAGTAACCCCTACGACACCAGCAGGGGATGTGGAGGAAGCTCTGCTGAGGCGTCACTGCACAGAAGATACACTCACTGACATCCATTCACTTCTGCTTTTATCTCATCAGTCAGTCGCATGGCAGCAAGATGCATGAATATTCATTCAATCATCATCTCCCGCTTTATCCTCTATTAGGGTCGCGGTGGGGTTCCCCATGCCCATCCAGGGGAGAACGTCTCGGGCGCTGGGCAGATAGACCCAGGACAGGACGCCAATCCAACACTGGGCACACACTCACTCACACAGACACACTCTATATGGGGCAATTTGGAGAACTCAATCGACTTGATCCATGTTTTTGGACTGTGGGAGGAAACCGGAGAACCCGGAGGAAACCCACGCGGACACGGGGAGAACATGGAAACTCCACCCAGATGGAGAGACCACTAAGCCACCGTGCCGTCGATGCATAAATATGTTTCACTAAATATTAAAAACTGGTTATAAATTAAGGAATTAATACAATTAATTCATTCATTATCTCCCGCTTTATCCTCTTTTAGGGTCGCGGTTTGGGTTCCCCATGCCCATCCAGGGGAGAACGTCTCGGGCGCTGGGAAGATACACCCAGGACAGGGCGCCAATCCATCGCTGGGCACACACTCACAGACACACTCTATATGGGGCAATTTGGAGAATTCAATTGACTTGATCCATGTTTTTGGACTGTGGGAGGAAACCGGAGAACCCGGAGGAAACCCACGCAGACACGGGGAGAACATGGAAACTCCACCCAGATGGGGATTCGAACCGGGAATCCCTAGCGCTGAGAGGAGAACATGCTAAACCACTAAGCCACCGTGCCGCCGATGCATGAATATGTTTCACTAAATATTAAAAACTGGTTATAAATTAAGGAATTAATACAATGTTTTTGTTTAATACAATCAGCACCTCCCACTGAGGTGGGGGGGGGTTCCCATGCCCATCCAGGGAAGAATTGTTGGGCAGATACACCCAGGACAGGGTGCCAAACTATTGTCGGGCACACACACACACATAATGGGGCAATTTAGAGCATTTGATTTACCTTGTACAACACTATGTAGGGCAACAGTCCATGTACACATTTGCAAAAACCAAAAAACACATTCTTTTTATCCCAAATCCAAAAAATGTCCCAATACTGCTGTAAAAACATGTGTTTTTGTCCACATTAAGTCAATCTTATAAAACTACCCCAGCTTGAAATTCATATTAAATATAAACTGCATTTATTTAGAATTTTAACCCTTTATAGATCATTTATAGTTATCTTTATAGTTTTCATACTGCCCCCCCCCCCCTTTTTATTTATTTTTTTTTACTAAAAACAAACATACAAATTCAAATAATCTTTATGAAATATATTTTAAGCAAAATTTAATTGCCTATTTGCTTTTAGGTCTTAAGATGTAATATGACACCAAGAATCTAAAAGGTATTGCAATTAGTTTCTTTGCCAAACTTGATCTGTATTCATCGTATAAACAGCCAAAAAAATCACTTAAATTAAAAACTAAAGTGAAGAAACAGCCCCAGGACATCCGGACGGTTAAACACTGTCCAGTTCAGAGCTGAATAATCAGCACAAGCCGAGTTCGCATCGATTGTGACTTTCAGCCAGCAGATGGTTTGAACCATGAGCCACGACATACGGCTTCTTTAACACTGCGTTTTTAACAGGAGCCAGTGCATCAGATGCTAAAGCAAACACTCGTTCAGGTCCAGGACTCGTAATGCTTTATTTCTCACCTTCTTAAGGCTGAAAAACAAACATCCTCCAGAACGGCCCAAAAAAATTTACATCTAAAGGATCCAATTCTTTTTTTTTTTTTTTTTTGGAAAGCCAATATATGTCATACATTCTTATGTTGAAAAGGTTTTTGGACATTGCAATGGCAGGTGAGGATGTACAGAGAGGTGCCAATCGGAGCTAAAACCATTTTAAAGCAATATTCCTTACCCCCCCCCCCCCACCCAACCCACCCTCTCCCACCCCCCGCCGCCCCCCCATTCTACACCATCTACTGGGATCCTGGAATCTGTTTGGCTTTTCGTAAAGGGCCATGAAAATAAAAGAACATGTTTACAAACCACCAAAGAAATTATGAAAAAATATACAAAGTACATCCCTGGGTTTTTTTTGGCAAAAACAGAAACACAGTGACCGGATGTGAGCTCAGTGAAACAGGGAGTCCACTTCCTTAAAACGACCCTCAATCCAAAAGTTGCCTAGTGCATCGTTCGTGATTTGGCCCGGATAGTTTGTGTGTATTAAGTCTTCAGGGGACATGAAGATGACGCCACGGTGTGGGCGTGTTTGTTGTTCACGACACGTTTGTAATGGGCTTGTATTTTTTCAGTCGGGTCCACTGGCCTGTGGAATAGTTCATCTCGAACACCGTGTCCACCAGCATCGTGGTGCTGCCCGTACCGTCGGCTTTCTGCAGGACCTCTGTGTGCTCGCTCAGCTTGATCTGGATGATGTCCCCCTGCTCCGGACATGGGTTCTCTGAAAGTAAGAGAAACGTGATGATGTACATCAGATCACAAACATTCATTCATTCATCCATTATCTTCCGCTTTATCCTCTATTAGGATCGTAGGGGGAGGGGTTCCCCATGCCCATCCAGGGGAGAACGTTTCGGGCGCTGGGCAGACAGACCCAGGACAGGACGCCAATCTATCACTAGGCACACTCATTTACATACACACTCTATGTGGTGGCAATTTGGAGAACTCAATCGACTTGATCCATGTTTTTGGACTGTGGGAGCAAACCGGAGAACCCGGAGGAAACCCACGCGGACACGGGGAGAACATGGAAACTCCACCCAGATGGGGATTTGAACCGGGAATCCCTAGTGCTGAGAGGTGAACATGCCAAACCACTAAGCCACCGTGCCGCCGCTGAACTAAACTAAACTTTAAAAAGCCATTTTAAAGGTGAAGTCATGCGAACGCAGTGGGGGGGGGGGGGGGGGGAATCGTTCAGGTGTGTAAGAGCTGCGTAGCTCCGCCCACTTTTAAGCACTTTTAACCTCGGTAAAGATGGAAGCTTCGTGAATAACTTCTGTAACTCTAAATCAATCAAATCTAAACTAAATAAATGATTAATTATTGCCGACGCGGCACGAAAACAAACAAACACACACTCGGTGTTGCATTAGCGAGCTCGCACGAAGAACAAGCTGGAACAATTTGAGCGAGCCGAAACTTCAGGCTGCAAAAAAAAAAAAGCGAGACCGAATATCACAAACATCCACGTACAAATAAGAGGTGGCTTCATACAAAAGAAACAATCGGCATGACAAAAAAATAAAAAAATAAAAATGTAAATTTTTTTTGGTGCTATCTTTTCCTTCCTCAGTGCATCACATCTGATCTTTCTTTTTGAATTTCACCATTGTGGGATTAATGAAGATACATCTGAGCTGATTTACAGCAGATCAATTCTTAATCCGTAGTGTTTATTGGTTCGATCGTTTGTGAATTTACGCCACCTACTGGAGAAAGCATCACAGTAGTAAGATGATTCGTCCATCTTTAAAGCCCGTTGTTCATATTTGCTAAAGGTGCATATATTTGTGAAGGAGACAGACTGCGTCCAGAGCACAAAACCGTGAATATGAACATGAATCCTGATTAATTAAGGACTTTAATTAACAGAAGATGTACATCATTCCACCAAAACGAACAAAGAGCAGAAGATGCAAGAGACGTTTCGGATGAAGACGGTACCTCTGGATCCTGCCATGAAGCCCAGAATGAGTGCCTTCTCAGGCCGAGTGACTTTGTTTGCCGTTTTAAACATTTCCTGAGCGGCGTACATCTGTTCCCTCTGTGATGATCAAACGGAAACATTTACAATTTATAAACCATAACAAACAGCAGTGCATCACACACCAAGAACATCTCCACTAGAATCTCTCACCGTGAGCGACAGGTTCTTTTTAGGCGGCTGTTGCGGTGGCGCTGGCGTGGGAGTGGGCGGAGCCGCAGCGGTGGTCGGCGGCGTGGCCGTTTCTGGTTGTGTTGCGGTGGCTGCGGGGGGCGGAGCATTGTTGAGGGGCGTGCTGGTGGGCGTGGTCGGCGAGGTCGGGGCTGTGGGACTAGCGGTGCTGGCGTTGTACATGGGTGCCCGCTGTTTGAACTGACCCGGTAACGTGGAGGCGGCGGCCGCGGCGGCCAGTTCCTCTGGCTGCCGGTTTGTAGCGTCACGAGTCGAAGCTCCCGTATTGGCTACGGATATAATATATAAACATATTATGTTTATAGCATGTTTATGTTATATATATATATTTATATATTACATATATGTTAATAGCATGTTTATGTTATATATATATATATATATATATATATATATATATATATATATATATATATATATATAATTCATTACTGTTACTAATTAATTCGCATTTACGCTGCCTTTCATTGTCACTACAAATCATAGTATTTAAAACTTTAAACTTTTTTACTGTAAATTCAAATACATCACACACTGCATTTCACTTTCTTGTTTTTTATGTTTTTCATGTTTAAATGTCATAAATGTCTGTAACCGCGGGAAAGTGAGGAACGTAATTTCGATTACTTTGTATGTAGTGTACATGTGAAGAAATTGACAATAAAGCCTACTTTGACATATTACATATATTATGTTAATAGCATGTTTATGTTATATATATTTATATATTATGTTTACAGTTTGTTTATGTTATATATATGTTTATATATTACATATATTATGTTAATAGCATGTTTATGTTATATATATATATGTTTAAATATTACACATATGTTTATAGCATCCCTAACTATAAATAATGTTTGTTGTATATGATCAATAAATAATAAATGTACACCGTGTCTATACCACCTTACACACCCTGTTCACACTGAAGTACATTCTGCTTTTAGTTTCAAGTTCAATTTCAAGATTATTTGTCATTTATGCTCCATGTTGGAACATGTGCACATAGAAGTTCTTGAGTTGAGGCATCAGGATATAAACTCTACATAGATTAAATTAAATACACAATATTTACATATGTATGTGCCAATATATATATATATATATATATATATATATATATATATATATATATATATATATATATATATATATATATATATATATACACACACACACACACACACACAGGTGTGTATGTATATATATATATATATATATATATATATATATATATATAATTTAAAGTGACTTAGTAAAAGGCAGGAGTGTGGGAGATTTTAACTGTTCATTTTGTTTAGTAGCCTGATGGCTTGCGGGTAAAAACTTGTTTAGAAGCCGGGTCGTTTTGGCCGGGAAGCTTCGGTACCTTCTGCCTGATGGCAGTAAGGTGAACAGTCCATAAGCTGGATTCTAGCTGGATTCTACGAATCTTCCTTGTGCTGCGGGTCTGGTAGATGTCCACAAGAGCAGGGAGTTTATTCCCGATTATGGACTCGGCTGTCCTCACCACCCTCTTCAGGGCGACGGTGACGCAGCCTTTCAGTGATTATTGCGCTCTGGTTAGATGCCAAACCGCATTTAGTTGCTTTGTGGTTATATGTGTGTAATTATAAAGTTAAACCTAATTAATCTTTCTCTATAACACCAACCAGCCAATCAGTGTTCTGCATTCCCCATTCGTATCACATCCGCATCAACAAACCAACACAAAACGCAACATTTACTGTGACATTCATCTCCAAAATGAAAAATGAGCCCTCACCCTGCTGGCTTTCTGAGCTGGGAATGTAGGAGGACGAGGGCACCATGCTGGGTGTAGCCGGGAGGTAGCTGGTGGATGGGAGCGCACTCTCAGTGTTCAATGCCCCCAGTTTCTGTTGAGAAATGATGGGAGGAGATAAGACGTGAGAACCCTGTGAGTGAAGTGAGGTCTGATCTGAGAACAGGGCTGATCCCAGGCTCAGCACGCATTCGGAAATCGGCCCCGGACCGAAAATTAACAACGAAACATTTAGCGTACCTGTGTGGATACCAGGCCTGCAGCATAGTCAGGTGTAGCATTCTCCACCACGGCCTCCTCTTTAGCTGCCTTTTCTCCTGCTTCTGTGTCTGAGAGAGAAAATGGAGAATTCAACACCAGAATCAGCTCATCAAGGGTTTGTTCAACAAATATCTTCCAAAAAGTACAAAATCGCTGACCAACAAAGTGAACTGTACACTTACTGAGGACAAAATTATTTGATTATTATATATTTTTTTTTTTTATTATTTGGATTATTGAACAAAATAATGATATTCGAACACTTTTGTGATCAATTTACCACTGTGTCTTCAAGTAAAGCTCTTAAGCTCAGCTTCATTAAAGCTGTATAATGCTCTAATCTTAAAACAACTCGGTAAATAGGGCTGTGCAGCAAAACCAATCCAGTTGTTTAACTTTTGTTTGAATAAATATGCATTAAAAGAGCTGAAGGTTGTGGGTTCAAATCCCAGGTCCACTGAAGTTACCGATATGGGTCCTTGAGCAAGACCCTTACCCCTCATTGCTCCATAGGGGCAGCATCATGACTGACCATGTGTTCTGACAATCTGGAATACTTGTGTCACTTTGGATAAAATTAATGAAGTATAAGCTAAGTGTGAACTAGTTCATTGAACACATATCTGTAAAATTAAAATTAAATTACCCAGTGTTTTTCGTCTCCTCTTAGCTTCTCTGCCGGCTCCCACCATGTCCAACTCCGAGATATCCAATAACTAGAAAAATAATAAATGATTTTAATGAGAAATCACACACAATTCTGCTGATACACATCCCGGCTTAAAGCCAGCAGACACCTCTTCTAAGGTCAGGTCAGATCTCTTAACGCGAGTTAAAAATGTAAATATGAAGACAATTTAATCCTAACACTATTTTAAAGTTGAGGCACCTTAGAAAAGACTGCTGCTGTGTTTTAATATGTGAATGAATTTAAACACAGTCTTTAGAACCACTGAATTAGATCAGAACATCAGATATTTTCAACTGACACCAATGTCTAATGGTATTTGGATTAAAATTAAGGATTGTGTGTGTGTGTGTGTGAGAGAGAGAGAAAGCGAGAGAGAGCAACAGTTGTGCTGCAGTGTTACCTTGACTCCTCTCTCTTTGCGCAGGGGGGTTCGAGCGGGAGTGATTGGAGTTCTGTTACTGGAAGGAAAGATACTGGGGGCCGTGGGGCTCCGGAACGGCGCTTTAGGGATCCCCTTTAGTGGTGCTGGGTAACGAGAAAACAGACCGTTAACACATCATATAAAGTGAAATGTGTGGCAGCAGAGTACTGGTCGCTCAAGGAGGATGAGTCCCCCACTGAGTCTTGGTCCTCCCAAGGTTTCTTCCTTAAATAACAACATAACAGGGAGTTTTTTCTTGCCACTGTCTCTTCGGCTCGCTCTTTGGGGGTTTAAAGGCTTTTCATTCTGTGAAGCTGCTTTGTGACAATATGCTGTTGTAAAAAGCGCTATATAAATTAGGGGTGAGCTGCAATATTCGCTGATTTAACGATTCGATTCGGAGAATCGTAGTCGCCTATGAACCTCATAGTCGAATGTACCATTTTGACCACATGGGGGCGCCCATGGCTGCTGCTAAGCATTAGTTTTTACATGAAATGTCTTTGTTTTCGTTATATATATATATATATATATATATATAGCCTTTTGTCTAATAAAATCATCCTAATTTCTAGAGAAAAAAAAAGAAAAACAAAAAAAAAGGTTTTCTTTTGTTAGAAAAACAAGTAAAATATTTAAAAAAAAAACTTTTTTAAAAACTACGCTTATAGCGCCATCTTGTGGTGAAATTTTAACTGATTCGACTATCAGTCGACTATAGGGAAAATCTGACGAATTAGATTCGACTATGAAAATCTTTAGTTGAAGACACCCCTAATATAAATAAATAACTTGAACTTGAACTGCAGAGCTTATTATGGTCTTGTTGATGGCCATCAGTCACCTGTGTGTTGGGTGACGTTAGCGAAAATAATAAAACATAAAAACTTTTTACTTGTGGTGTCAATTTTCTTAACCAGTCCTCGTCCCTTGGCGTGGAAAGGCACTCCTGCGGTTTTCTTTAACTGCTGTGCTGTTTCTGTTGCTGAAAAAATAAACAATCACATGAAACATTACATTTCCTGCATATGCACCTATTAAAAAAAACTGTTCAGTAAACTAATCGGTAGTTTTAGAACCAAACCTGATGCTTATCCAGTATTTGGGTTAACAGATGCATGTTTCTCATAGTCTTGTTTTTTTTTTTTTTTTTTTTTAAACAAAAAAAAACATTCTCTAACAAACTCGGGGACCTTCCAAGGTCAGGTGTGTTTATACTGACCATGTGACTCTGTAACTGTATGGAGTTTAGACTCTTTCTGGCCGAATTTCAAGGTTTAGCTGCAGTGAGGGAATCCACTACCATCAGGATGATTCTCGTGTTATTAACCCTCATAAATTCACTCATGAGAAAGTATAACAACTTGTAAAGGACAATATAAATCGGTCAGACACAAAACAGCTTACACTTCTGGAGCAGCTCGGCTCTCAGTGTGGCGCTCTTGGGTTTCCTCTTGAGCTGGAAATGCTTGATGGGTGGGGTGAGGGGCCCCACCAGTGTGGTCAGGGCGCTCTTATTCAGGTACTGACATTCGAGGGGCAGCATAGCCGATGCTTCACATTCACTTACTGAGGAGTAAAAAACACAAAACGGCAGCACTGCATGAGACACAATGTGATGCTTTTTATCCAAAGGTGTTACATTTTACTATTTTCTTCAGAAAGCTCTTCAGGAAATCATGAAGGTCAGCTCCATTATCCAAATAAAATTGTTTTTCAATTATCCAAATAAAATTGTTTTTCATGACCTTTGTTTGGTAATCTTTGGTTTTATGACATTCAACCAAAGTCCCCACTGACCTTTTTCTCTGAGCTCCCCCAAGATGTCCTGCACATTGGGGTTCTGCTCCTCCAGGTCCAGATTGAGGGAGCCTGTCTCAGGAAACGACTTCAGGATGTCAGCTACCATCAGCACCCAAGGCTCCGAATCAACCGTCGCCAGCTGAATTATTTCAGACAGAGCGTCTTTCATCTAAAGACAAATTGTAAGAAATGAGACATGAGAGCTGGAATTAATTTTGACGTATATGCCACATAGGCTTAGTGGTTCAGCATGTTCTCCTCTCAGCGATAGGGATTCCCGGTTCGAATCCCCATCTGGGTGGAGTTTCCATGTTCTCCCCGTGTCCGTGTGGGTTTCCTCCGGGTTCTCCGGTTTCCTCCCACAGTCCAAAAACATGGATCAAGTCAATTGAGTTTTCCAAATTGCCCCATATAGAGAGTGTCTGTGTGTGTGCCCAGCGATGGATTGGCACCCTGTCCTGGGTGTATCTGCCCAGCGCCCGAAACGTTCTCCCCTGGATGGGCATGGGGAACCCCCCCCCGCGTCCCTAATATAGGATCAAGCGGAAGATAATGAATGAATGAATAATGCCACATAAAGCCAGTACTAGTTTTATCTGTTGTTAAGCAAAAGGGACTTGGCCAAAACAAAACAACAACATAAGTAAATATTAACATACCACCAACACACATCAAACATTATTGTTATTAATGAGCCGACAATATGGTTTTTGGACCCTGCTCATGTTTTAAATTTGTATGATTCTGACAGGAGCATGTTTCTGGGGAGCAGAAATATTTAAAGTTTAAGTTTAATAGACCAAGAGAAAAGAAAACTGAATGTTTTGATTTTTTACTTGTGGAAAAGCATTTTTATTTCATTTTTTTCATATCATTTGCAGCATGTTCATCGTTCTAACTTTTATAACTTTCACAAGAGATAATTTTTACAACTAAATATTTTAAGTTATATTAAGTGTAAGTTAGCACGTTCGCCTCTCAGCGGTTCGAATCCCCATCTGGGTGGAGTTTCCATGTTCTCCCCGTGTCCGCGTGGGTTTCCTCCGGGTTCTCCGGTTTCCTCCAACAGTCCAAAAACATGGATCAAGTCAATTGAATTCTCAAAAATTGCCCCATATAGAGTGTGTCTGTGTGAGTGAGTGTGTGCCCAGCGATGGATTGGCGTCCTTTCCTGGGTCTATCTGCCCAGCGCCCGAGACGTTCTCCCCTGGATGGGCATGGGGAACCCCACCGCGACCCTAATAGAGTATAAAGCGTAAGATAATGAATGAATGAACAACATTCTCGTCTGTTTTTAATTCCTTTTCATGTTCACAAAACATTCACTTCAATAAAGGTTTATTTTGTTCGTCCGGCAGCCTGAAGTGTGCTTTGAGTTTCGTCCCGCGGGGCATTTGGGTTTCGCCGGGCTGAACTAAACTCATTTACATTCATTCATTATCTCCCGCTTTATCCTCTATTAGGGTCGCGGTGGGGTTCCCCATGCCCATCCAGGGGAGAACGTTTCAGGTACTGGGCAGATAGACCCAGGACAGGGCGCCAATCCATCACTGGGCACACACTCACTCACACACACACACTCTATATGGGGCAATTTGGAGAACTCAATTGACTCGATCCATGTTTCTGGACTGTGGGAGGAAAGCGGAGAACCCGGAGGAAACCCACGCGGACACGGGGAGAACACGGGAACTCCATCCAGATGGGGATTCGAACCGGGAATCCCTAGCGCTGAGAGGAGAACATGCCAAACCACTAATCCACCGCGACGCCGCTGAACTAAACTAAACTTTAAAAAGCCATTTTAAAGGTGAAGTCATGCGAACGCAGCGGGGGGGGGGGGGGGGGAATCGTTCAGGTGTGTAAGAGCTGCGTAGCTCCGCCCACTTTTAAGCACTTTTAACCTCGGTAAAGATGGAAGCTTCGTGAATAACTTCTGTAACTCTAAATCAATCAAACGTAAACTAAATAAATGATAAACGAAAACGAAAACAAACACTCGGTGTTGCATTAGCGAGCTCGCGCGAAGAACAAGCTGGAACAATTTGAGCGAGCCGAAACTTCAGGCTGCAAAAAAAAAAAAAAAAAAAAAAAAAAAAAAAAGCGAGACCGACTCGTGTCTTCTAAAATGCCCCGTTAAAGGCAAAAGGGCAAATAAGCCATTTGGAAACGTCATATGTTTGTTTCCATCACACGAACTCTTAACGCCAGACCATTGACTCTGTTACACACGCAGGCACGAGCCCAAACGGCTGCTTGCCCCTACGTAGGCGCACTACGTACAGCCCACTACAGCCGACGTCTAGTGCCCTTCCGAGTGCGTGTGAAGGCGTTTGGGACGCGGCCGCGGTCGTCCACAGCCCCACCTCGTCGACGGTCCTGCGCGGGAGATGCAGCATGCCGAGCAGCAGCTTTAACTTGACCGGAGGCGACAGGTTGGAGAAGCAGAGTCGGATGTTGTCGATGACGGACACCGTGAGCAGCGAGCCGATGCTCGCCGGCGTCCACAGCTCGTCGGTCGAGCCCAGCTTGTTGTGAAGCCACAGGCCGGTGTCGCTGTCCCTCATCGACGCCATCTTGGAAAAAGGCGAACGATTCGTTCGGGCATTTTAACAGACTACCTAAAACCCGCGCGCGCGCGCGAGAGAGAGAGAGAGAGAGAGAGAGCGGGAGAGAGTCAGGACCCACGTGACCCCGGGCCTGCGGACCTTTGGTCTAAATATAATAGTATTTTAATTTAATTTTATATATATATTTAGCTTAGTGGTTTAGCACGTTCTCCTCTCAGCGCTAGGGATTCCCGGTTCGAATCCCCATCTGGGTGGAGTTTCCATGTTCTCCCCGTGTCCGCGTGAGTTTCCCCCGGGTTCTCCGCTTTCCTCCCACAGTCCAAAAACATGGATCGAGTCAATTGAGTTCTCTAAATTGCCCCATATAGAGTGTGCCTGTGTGAGTGAGTAAGTGCCCTGGCGTCCTGTCCTGGGTCTATCTGCCCGGCGCCCGAGACGTTCTCCCCTGGATGGGCATGGGGAACCCCACCGCGACCCTAATAGAGGATAAAGCGGGAGATAATGAATGAATGAATGAACGTTGTGCTTTCATTTTGTCATCAAGTAAAATTTATTTTCTGTACAGTTCCATTCATCATCTCCTGCTTTATCCTCTATTAGGGTCGCGGGGGGGGTTCTCCATGCCCATCCAGGGGAGAACGTCTCGGGCGCTGGGCAGATAGACCCAGGACAGGGCGCCAATCCATCGCTGGGCATACACTCACTCACACAGATACACTCTATATGGGGCAATTTTGAGAACTTAATTGACTCGATCCATGTTTTTGGACTGTGGGAGGAAACCGGAGAACCCGGAGGAAACCCACGCGGACACGGGGAGAACATGGAAACTCCACCCAGATGGGGATTCGAACCGGGAATCCCTAGCGCTGAGAGGAGAACGTGCTAAACCACTAAGCCACCATGCCGCCCCCTTTATAATCACACCTCTGTTATTTAGGATATTTGGTCTAAATATAATAGTTTTTTTATTTAATTATATATATATATTTTACTTTATGCTGTTTTATTTTATTCCACACTCACAAATATAAAATAAATAAACATGGACGTTGTGCTCAGTGGTTTAGCATGTTCTCCTCTCAGCACAAGGGATTCCCAGTTCGAATCCCCATCTGGGTGGAGTTTCCATGTTCTCCCCGTGTCCGCGTGGGTTTCCTCCGGGTTTTCCGGTTTCCTCCCACAGTCCAAAAACATGGATCGAGTCAATTGAGTTCTCCAAATTGCCCCATATAGAGTGTGTTTGTGTGAGTGAGTGAGTGCCCAGCGATGGATTGGCGTCTTGTCCTGGGTCTATCTGCCCAGCGGCCGAGACGTTCTCCCCTGGATGTGCATGGGGAACCCCACCGCGACCCTAATAGAGGATAAAGCGGGAGATAATGAATGGATGAATGGATTTAAAGATAAGTTGTGCAATTTAAAGAGCACATATAAAGCTGAAGGTTTTTCTTGGAATTGAATTTAGTTTGTAAACACTGAGCGACGCGGCTGCGGCAGCGGCTGAGGTCACATGACTGGAACGCACCAATCAAAGCGCGTCGGGATGATGCTGAATAAAAGATAATTGCGCACCATATTGTCGGGATCTGCGGGAGCGTCAGCGCACAGCGGCCTCTGCTTCACATCCATCAGGTCCATCAGGTTCTTTAATCTGCAGCTGAAAAGAGGTTCGTACACAAACGTTCTTCCTAAATAACCGCAGGCCTTTTAAACACAGATACGCCGTGTTTATTATTATTATTATTATTATTATTATTATTATTATTATTATTATTATCATCCATCGCTTCGATTTCTTTATGTATCATTCATTGCTTTAAATAAAAACAGCAATTAAAATGGATAAGACCAAAAAAAAGCCGAGCATTAAGAGAGAGAGAGTTATTTCGATTCTTCGCGTTGTGATGACGATTGGTTTTAATATGCACAGGAATAGATCAATTATTGTGCGCATGCGCATTTGCTTATGCACTAATCTCTCAAAGAGGAACATGTATCCTGATGTTCGTGTGTTATGTCATTATTCATTCATTCATTCATTCATTATCTCCCGCTTTATCCTCTATTAGGGTCACGGTGGGGTTCCCCATGCCCATCCAGGGGAGAACGTTTCGGGCGCTGGGCAGATAGACCCAGGACAGGGCGCCAATCCATCGCTGGGCACACACTCACTCACACAAACACACTCTATATGGGGCAATTTGGAGAATTCAATTGACTTGATCCATGTTTTTGGACTGTGGGAGGAAACCGGAGAACCCGGAGGAAACCCACGCGGACACGGGGAGAACATGGAAACTCCACCCAGATGGGGATTCGAACCGGGAATCCCTAGCGCTGAGAGGGGAACGTGCTAAACCACTAAGCCGACATAACTAAGTCTGTGTGTTATGTCGTTATATTTAATGTTTTTAAGATTTGTAAAAACGTCCTTATTTATAAACTCTTCCGTGGCCACTTTATTAGGTTCGACTCCGTGTTTCTACAAGAATACATTTTGTAGTTCTGCAGTCTGAATGGAGTGTGTGTGTCTTTGGAGGTCAGACAGAATGAATAAGACGAGTGTTCTAGCACCTGTTATGTTGCTGATGCTGCTGGTGGTCCAGTTCAGCTGTCTCACCGTGATTACAGCCGATCAGGACGCAGGGACCGTCATTCCTGCTGAGAGTAAGACTTTCATTTTTTATTAGTGCTCATTATTCATCATCTCCCGCTTCATCCTCTATTAGGGTCGCGGGGGGTTCCCCATGCCCATCCAGGGGAGAATGTTCCGGGTGCTGGGCAGATAGACCCAGGACAGGGCGCCAATCTATCACTGGGCACACACTCACTCACACAAACACACACACACACACTCTATATGGGGCAATTTTTGAGAATTTAATTGACTTGATCCATGTTTTTGGACTGTGGGAGGAAACCGGAGAACCCGGAGGAAACCCACGTGGACACGGGGAGAACATGAAGGCCAAGACCCAGGCCAATCTATCGCTGGGCACACACTCATTCACACACACACACTCTATATGGGGCAATTTTTGAGAATTCAATTGACTTGATCCATGTTTTTGGACTGTGGGAGGAAACCAGAGAACCCGGAGGAAACCCATATGGACACGGGGAGAACATGAAAACTCCACCCAGATGGGGATTCGAACCGGGAATCCCTAGCGCTGAGAGGAGAACATGCTAAGCCACCTTTTGTGCCGCCTCATTAGTGCTCATGTTTCTCAAATATTCCTACCTTTTAATTAAAGCTGTATACAGTTCCATCAAAATCATTACAATGTCCCCGCTTTGAAAAGCAAAACAATGATGATGTCTGATTATCTGATATCAAGTTTTTTTTTTTTGTTGTTGTCCCATTTAAAATTCGGAACTTTCGTCTGACACCTGAGTCATGTCTCCTTTATATGAAAACATTTTTGCGTAATTTAAGTTTTCAGAGATTTATGTCACCTGTACATCAACAAAGCAGATGACAGTATGTAGTCATTAAACATTTGCCTCATTGAAATATTCATTCATTCATTATCTCCCACTTTATCCTCTATTAGGGTCGCGGTGGGGTTCTCCATGCCCATCCAGGGGAGAACGTCTCGGGCGCTGGGCAGATACACCGAGGACAGGGCGCCAATCCATCGCTGGGCACACACTCACTCACACAGACACACTCTATATGGGGCAATTTGGAGAATTCAATTGACTTGATCCATGTTTTTGAACTGTGGGAGGAAACCGGAGAACCCGGAGCAAACCCACGCGGACACGGGGAGAACGTGGAAACTCCACCCAGATGAGGATTCGAACCAGGAATCCCTAGTGCTGAGAGACAAACGTGCTGACCACTAAGCCACCTTCATTGAAATAATAAATAAGTTATTTGTAAATTCATGTCAGGTCTGTGTGTGGAAGTCAAAATCTTCCATAGCAAACTCAATCATATACTTTTATGAACCCTGCTTTGCTTTATGTACTGGGGCACCATCACCATCATGCTGGAACAGATGGACCGTCCCCAACGTTCTCCCTCAAAGATGGAAGCATAAAAATGGTCCGTTAAAATTGTTTTTGATGTTATTGAATTGTGTCAGCGGGATGGAATGAACCACCAGAATTGTGTTTTTGTGTCAGGTCGGCCCTGTGTGGACTGCCATGCTTTCGAGTTTATGCAGCGCGCGCTGCAAGATTTAAAGAAGACAGCGTTCAACCTGGATTCACGGGTGAGTCGACATCTGCATGACATTTATAAAACAATTAAAAAAAAAACAATAGAATCAAAAACAATTGTAATGGACAATTTTATGCTTCCATCTTTGAGGGAAAACGTTGGGGACGGTCCATCTGTTCCAGCATGATGGTGATGGTGCCCCAGTACATAAAGCAGGGTTCATAAAAGTATATGATTGAGTTTGCTATGGAAGATTTTGACTTCCACACACAGACCTGACATGAAAGAGACAAAGTTAAAAAAAAAAAGTGGCTATTTTCAGTTCAATCCAGTTGAGATTGGTTTCTAATCAAGACGACGCTGTTTTGATAACACACAGCAGTGAGCATTCAGGCCGTCAGCTGGCACAGTGGTGACCATTTAGGAACAGAGGACCAAAGTATAGACTCTGTCCTCTGCACTGTGTAATAGTAAAATAGAAAATGCCTTCATAGTAAAATTACCTTCACTCTATCTTTTCAAAATACACTCCGACTCGTTCACTTCGCTCCAGTGATGATTGTCGCCTGGCGATTCCACTTCACCGAGGAGCTAATTCTCATTCTGTGGCGTTCACCACTGCAAAATGGTGGAACGATCTTCCCAACTCTGTCCGTAAGGCAGAATCTCTAAACAGTTTTAAGAAACTACTTAAGACGCATCTATTTAACAAATACCTGTTATAAAAAAAAAAAATAATAATAATAAAAAAAGGGGGGGGGGGGCGCAGCTTCGAATAACAATCAGGTTTGATGAACTTACAGTATAGTTGGTTTTCTCCATGGCTTCTGACTTGTGGTGTTCTCATTTGTAAGTCGCTTTGGATAAAAGCGTCTGCTAAACGACTAAATGTAAATGTAAATGAAAATGCATTTATCTGGTAAGTTGTAAGTCTAATAAAAGAACCCCCTTTGAATCATCTCTACAGATTCATTCATGAGTCACAGCAACAAAGTCATTAATGAGGTGGGATTTCAGAGCAGCTCTGCAAACGGTTTCCACTTCACTGGCAAACAGAAAGTGTCAGGAGTTTTCAGAGCTCCATGTCAGAGCCCAGACTGTCGGCCTTTGCTAACCTGCTTTTTTTTCTCCCCCCTCTGTGCTGTTTTCGTCAGACTGAGAACCTGGTGCTGAGAGCAGAGAGGAGGGCTCTGTGCGACTGCATGCCCATCGGTCCCTGATTACTGAAAAGCTTGCCACCATCCCAGCACGATCACACAGCATCCATATGAGCTTATCATGGGATATAATCTATTATATCTTAAAAATAAGTGACACAAACCAGCCGAACACGTAGCTTTTCTTCACTCTGTACTCTGAGACACTTCATTGCACTTAATTTCGAAATACAGAATACGACAGCATCAGGCTTTTTAATGTGCCCGCACGCAACCTGAATCTGTTACCGTTTAGTCTCCTGTTCAGAGTTTGAGAAAAATGATATAATTTAGTGTTTTAACAGTAATCGTTCATCAAATTGTGTTATAGTAGGTCGCACGGCTATGGAAACCCAGAGCATACTGTTTTCACAGCGTTATTGCTTGTAGTTTATAAATCCCTCATTATATATAAATTTAGATTAATTAATATTAGTAATGCATTTGATGGATTAAATGTGGTTTTAGGTAAAAAAAAAATCTTCTTATAGCGGTAGATTTGATAGCATTGTAACTGAATCAATGGTATGATCGTTAAATACTTGTTTATTTGCTAATAAGAATGCTTTTTGTCTGCTGTTAAAGCCATGTTAAAGTTCAGGATCGTTTAGAGATGCAACATCACTTTCACTCCGCTGAGAAAGTCAGAAATCTGTGGCTCAAGTTACCCATGAAGGTTTTTAGAATACAGGTCGTTAATAATTGTTAAAGTGTATTTTTATTCACGAGGGCACACATCTGTACAATTAAACGCTTTGTGTAAGAAGGACCGTCTTTCCTTTTCTTCAATTTTGTATTCAGTTCTGCTAAACATGAAAGGCTGATATCATACAATATGAGGTCCCTCAGCGAAGCCACATTTGTTGAAGGTTTCTGTGGATGAGAGAGATCGGCTGAAAATGATAAGACCTAAATGAGCTGCAGAGAGGCTTCAGTGATACAGATCATCACCATGATGATACAGATCATTTGGGGGACAGGTTTTAGAATAAGAGACCACACACAATAATCTGTGTAGTCAGCCTGAGTTGTTTGTATTTTTTTTTATTGCCCAGCAAGTGGATTGGCGCGTGGGTTTCCTCCGGGTGTCCCTGGGTGTAAATCTGCCCAGCACCCGAGACGTTCTCCCCTGGATGGGCATGGGGAACCCCACCGCGACCCTAATAGAGGATAAAGCGGGAGATAATGAATGAATGAAAAAAGTTTAGTAAGTGGCGGCACGGTGGCTTAGTGGTTAACACGTTCTCCTCTCAGCGCTAGGGGTTCCCGGTTCGAATCCCCATCTGGGTGGAGTTTTCAAGTTCTCCCCGTGTCTGCGTGGGTTTCCTCCGGGTTCTCCGGTTTCCTCCCACAGTCCAAAAACATGGATCAAGTCAATTGAATTCTCCAAATTGCCCCATATAGAGTGTGTCTGTGTGAGTGAGTGTGTGCCCAGCGATAGGTTGGCGCCCTGTCCTGGGTGTATCTGCCCAGCGCCCGAGACGTTCTCCCCTGGATGGGCATGGGGAACCCCACCGCGACCCTAATAGAGGATAAAGAGGGAGATAATGAATGAATGAATGAGTTCAGTCCATAAAAAGCAAAGAAATCAGGAGTTTTTTTGGTTACCTGGTCTGATGTTTTTTTTCAGTTTAACATCTTCAGCAACAACTTAGAAAACTGAATAAGTGTTAAATGTAAATAATTATTTGTTGTCGATTGCACATTTTAGACGCATGTTAAGAGTTTGATGATTTGGATCTCTCTTCGGGATGTTATATTGTGCTTGGCCTCACGGGGGCGCACGCTCCGCGTTAAACCAGCGCACTCTGCAGAACAAAGCAGCTTACCTGCAAATACAACTCATTCATCCAGCAACAGCAGATCCAGACTCGACTGATCCTCACAGAACTGGCATCTCTTCAGCACTGCAGTGAAACACAGAGCTTTCCTGCCCTCACGTCTGCTAAATGCTGCTGTATCCAGTTTAACATCTTCCTCTCAACATCCTGCATGGTTTACATAAACAAGCCAAGAGAATGATAACAATAATGATGATGAAAATAAATATTTTAGTAGTTCTTACTTTGGGAGGTCAGATTATTAGGTACACCTGCTCAGTTCTACACAGTTACAGTTTTGTTCTTTTCTTCTTTAAAAAATAAAAATAAAAAAAAAAGCAGAAGATGAATAAAGGGTAAGACTGGGTCCTTAAAAATAAGTTTGAGATCCATTGGTTTATACAACACCAACACTGCTGGTGAGGGGGGCTTTATAAATTATTAATGTCGATGATTATGCATTAATCATGCATTCACATAGTTGTGGTTCTAAACTGAATATCCTCTGAGCAGCCTGATCTTTAAATAGCTTTTCTCTGAAAAGAAAGAAAATGAAGTGGGATTTCTTGGCAGAGGTCTGTACGAGACAAAAAAAAAAAAAGAGGCACAGTTGCTGAAGAATGGAAATCTGTGCCACTGCAGAGCAAAGGAAATATAAGTTAATGGCGTCAGCAGTTTATAATATTTGCGTAGAACATTAATTAAATTTTAGAAAACAAAAGTTTCTGCATCCATTTATCTTCCCATCACATCCTCTACTTTCCCCCCTCAATCTGTCGGTCTATTATAGAATACAGTTTTAGCTTTGCCCTTCTCACTCTTGTTTGGAATGGACACAGTCATCCCCCCCCCTCACCTCATGCTTAAACAAACAGTGTGTACACTGGTCCTGCCAGGTAGCTTGATGCCCTCGGTGAAGGACACAGCTTGAAAGTAGCCAGTGGGCAACCTGAAAACACAGAGCCCGACATCAGACATTCTGTCAGAGAGAACCTTTCTTGTACGCTCAAACTCTAAAACCCAGTGAAGTAGACAGGGTCAGATTTTATTCCTCATCTGCTCACTGACAGTTATTGCAGTGAGATGCGTGACCTGCCATCACCTCTTAAACACGACTGCTGTGCCAATTTACATTAGCCTGGTTCAATAGACTCAGAGCCATAAATTCTCATCATTGGGAAGTCCCATAGCTACGATCAATCTAACAACAGTACACACAGGTCAGCTGCGGGGCATCAGGGGGCTCCTGGCTGAAGCTGCAAGACAAATAAAAAAAGCCCACCAAAAGTCAAAATAGAACAAAAACCTGCTCTCTGATGCTTCAACAGCAGACCTGCACGAATCAGAGCAGAATGAGACTGCAGAATGAGACTCTATTAGGGTCGTGGTGGGGTTCCCCATGCCCATCCAGGGGAGAACGTCTCGGGCGCTGGGCAGATAGACCCAGGACAGGGCGCCAATCCATCGCTGGGCACACACTCACTCACTCACTCAAGCACACTCTATATGGGGCAATTTGGAGAACTCAATTAACCTGATCCATGTTTTTGGACTGTGGGAGGAAACCGGAGAACCCGGAGGAAGGTGCTGAGAGGAGAACGTGCTAACCACTAAGCCACCGTGCCGCCTAGGCACGAAACCACACCGGCAAATTATGATTATAATTCTGATAACACTCCAGGGGTGGCACGCTGGTGTAGTGGTTAGCATGTTCTCCTCTCAGTGCTGGCGATCCAGGTTCGAATCCCAATCTGGGTGGAGTTTCCATGCTCTCCCTGTGTCCAGTTCATTCATTCAAACACTAACATTGTACCCAGTACAACAAAAAAAAGGCCTAGCACTTAAATTAAGTCTGCAAATCATTCATTATCTCCCGCTTCATCCTCTATTAGGGTCGCGGTGGGGTTCCCCATGCCCATCCAGGGGAGAACGTTTCGGGCGCTGGGCAGATAGACCCAGGACAGGACGCCAATCCATCGCTGGGCACACACTCACACAGACAAACAGACACACATACACACACTCTATATGGGGCAATTTGGAGAACTCAATTGACTGGATCCATGTTTTTGGACTGTGGGAGGAAAGCGGAGAACCCGGAGGAAACCCACGCGGACACGGGGGGAACATGGAAACTCCACCCAGATTGGGATTCGAACCGGGAATCCCTAGTGCTGAGAGGAGAACATGCTAAACCACTAAGCCACCGTGCCGCCCGTCTGCAAATCAGATCAGATAAAATTATCTAAGCACCATTATCAGATATTCCACCCTGACAGCCCTGCTGGTGTAGCGCCAACACCCCCCTCCCCCATCTTCCCAAACATCAGTATAAATGTGCTGCTTCTAGATCACTTTCAGTTGTACAACACTGAAATGACTCCAGATTTTTTTTTGTCTCCATCAGGAATCACATCATCCAGAACAAAGAGGGAAAACTAGCCTTGGACCTCGGGGACTTTGAGTCACTGGGGACACACAGAGATAATTTTATATATATGTATATATAGTGCATAGAAGAGAGTACAAGCTGTTATAGCTGCCTTGTACTGTAGTCTTGTACTGTACAATAGTGTACTATAGTGTTTTGCCCTGACAAAATAATAAAGTCTTGTAAAATAAAGACTTTGTTGCAGAAGGACGAGCGATCGAGCCTCATTGCTGATAATCTGACTCAGCTGGGTCACTGAGCAAAGTGCTCTTCTGTGAGTTTCTTAAAGCATGATGTAACCACGTCTGTACGTCTGCAAATGCAAAGTTTTTCCATGCTTCATTGTATGCAAATTGTGACTCGTCATGTTGTGCTTAAACAAACACAGCAGGTAAAGCCAACCACTGAACTTAGTGTAGCAGAGACTAGTTCGTTCATTAGTAACCCATAACTACAGAACAAGTATTAGATCAACCATTCTGAGTGGTATAATAAATTACTACACCACCAACATGGAGATTAGTTTGGATTTGGAATTCTGCTGTTCAGTCTACAGCTTAAGATATAACGCATAGATAATAATGCAAAGTCTGGTATTCATTTTACATTAAGTAAATAACACAAAATCCTAAAGTTCAGAGGTTTACATCATGGAGCCCTTTAATGTGTTTTATGTAATGTAGCATATTCTGGATTTCATGTCACTTTGATATTTGCTGCTGGCTGGTTATAAACTCTGACAGATGTGTGTACAGTGAGAGGTCAGTGACCTCTAACCTGTGCATGACACACAAATACACATATACAGCTGAGGGAGCGATAGCTCAGTGGTCGGGGTGTTGAGCTATCAATCTGCAGGTTGGGGGTTCAAATCCCAGGTCCACTGAAGTTACCAGTGTGGGTCTTTGAGCAAGACCCTTAACCCTCATTGCTCCAGGGATGCTGTGATTAACCCTGTGCTCACCTTTTAAGTCGCTTTGGATAAAAGCGTCCGATAAATGACCAAATGTAAATATAAATGTAATACAGAGTTGGCAGGATGGTGGGACAGATTTAGTTGCTGGAAAAGTCCAACAATTACACAAAGCCCAGACCAGGGATCATAACCTTTAAACATAAGATCTAGATCAGTAACATGCATCTTATAAAAAGCATCAGACTCTGTTTATATCCAACTTTTTTCTGTTCACCTGTTTATCATTTTCCACGGCATGTGAGTATAAACTTTCTCCGTCCGAGACTTTGAACTCGTTCTCGTGACTTTGATCTTTCACACTCCCCTGTTCCCTCCTGACCGAGTCAAACAGATGTGACACCAGCGTCGGCCTCAAACACGATGAAACCAAAGAAAGCTGTTTGAAAAATCATAGAACACAATCATAAATGTAAGCCATCGACTCCTCATCATAATAAATATTTTAATCTTCGACGGTACAGTGATTCAAGTTATAATCACAGTCTGACTAATTACAGCATTAATAAATACATTAATTAAAGAAATAAAACATCAAACAGTATAGACTTCACATTATGGTCTAAAGATCCAGTGACTTTATTCTAACTGGAGGTTGGATGATAATTAAAATAGAAATTGTTGTATTGTTAGATTCCATGAAAGACAACCCCCTCCCCCCCAAGTGTGTTTCTTGAATCAGCCTTAATAATCACTGTAAGATAATCTGCCTGAAAAGCAGAAGGGTCATCAAAAGGGTGACCACTTTTTTGTGGTATGATTTGATTTGGATTTTAATTTGAATCTCAAACTCATAAATCCACATACAAAGTGCTGGAGGTCAGCAGACACACCTACAGTTAGCGCATCTCTGACTGAGAACCACCGCCTCACTTTGCCTTCAGGAATTACTGGCTCATCATCTACCACATTTCATCAAATAAAGACTCAGCTGTGAGTGATAAGCAAAATGCTCGGTCTTCTTACCTACTGTCTCCCATAATACATTTAATACGAATGTTATTCAAGTGTAAAAGTTTACATATAACTATCCAATAGTTCACTGTTGGAGTTACACCTTAATTTTAGGTAATTACATCAATTAATGTTAAATAAAACAACATGTTTTTTACAATATGGGATCCTTACAAGTTTCTACAGAAACATTAGTTGTATTAGTCTGTATTTATTGTATTTTATTGTATTTATTGTATTGTATTTATTGTTTTTGTCCATTGCTAATATTGGGTTAAATAAAAAATAAAACAAAAAAAAGCTTAAAACATTTGTTTGATAACGATCTGAATAGCCGTGTCCTTCTGGTTTCTGTCTTATTTAAAATTCTAAATGTTTGTTCATAGGGCGGCACGGTGGCTTAGTGGTTTAGCACGTTCGCCTCTCAGCGCTAGGGATTCCCGGTTCGAATCCCCATCTGGGTGGAGTTTCCATGTTCTCCCCGTGTCTGCGTGAGTTTCCTCCGGGTTCTCCGGTTTCCTCCCACAATCCAAAAAACATGGATCAAGTCAATTGAATTCTCAAAATTGCCCCATATAAAGTGTGTCTGTGTGAGTGAGTGTGTGCCCAGCGATGAATTGGCGCCCTGTCCTGGGTCTATCTGCCCAGCGCCCGAGACGTTCTCCCCTGGATGGGCATGGAGAACCCCACCACGACCCTAATAGAGGATAAAGCGGGAGATAATGAATGAATGAATGATGAATGAATGTTTGTTCATGTATGACATACATTTCTCTTAAATGCCAATCTTTGTAGCTGATATGTTGTTGTTAATGCGTGGATTCACCGGATTGAATTGACCTACTGAATTTGAGGCTTTAAACATTTAAACACATCCCTCGCTTTAGCAAACACTCATTCTGGCTGTGTATGGTGGCCTCATGCTGTGTTTCCATGTATCCATAGGATGTATATGCATGGTGAATACACATGTGCTCTCCCTCTCTCTCTCTCTCTCTCTCTCACACACACACAGGAATCTATTCATATGAGGCCCACATCTTTTCAACAAGTTAATTCGCATCAGTCCACTACAATCTCTCAGATTTAACCCATGGGCCTTAAGAGGCCTTACACATGTCGGTGAATATCCACCAAAGAGCAAATTATTAATGGGATCTAAAGAGTCCAGTAACTGCATGAGCTTTATGCTTTACATAGTTACTGCAATCGTTTCAGTTTAAACAAAAACCCAATTTAATTAAATGTAAATTTAGTAACATACACCGTCATTACAGATTAGTATACAGTAAATGCAAATGCAGCCTGAAAGTACAACCAAGTTCCTTGAAAAACCTTTAAAAACTCTGGTTGCGTCTGAATTTGGTGAAATTCTCCTGATGACCTTCCTAATTGGAAACCCTTTGGAATCAAGCACACACAATTCATCCTCATCCATTCATTATCTCCCGCTTTATCCTCTATTAGGGTCGTGGTGGGGTTCCCCATGCCCATCCAGGGGAGAACGTCTCGGGCGCTGGGCAGACACACCCAGGACAGGGCGCCAATCCATCGCTGGGCACACACTCACTCACACACACACTCTATATGGGGCAATTTGGAGAACTCAATTGACTTGTTCCATGTTTTTGGACTGTGGGAGGAAACCGGAGAACCCGGAGGAAACCCACGCGGACACGGGGAGGACATGGAAACTCCACCCAGATGGGGATTCGAACCTGGAATCCCTAGTGCTGAGAGGCGAACGTACTAACCACTAAGCCACCCACAAGCACACACACAATTCATTAGTCTTGAAAACACTTGAAATAACCAAACCCTTCTCCTGCCTCATTTAAAGTGAAGTGAAAGAGGGGGGGGAATCTCTTTTGGGTTCTCAAATGGACCAATTGATCTGTTCGTTTTAGTGTAATGTGACTCGTCCTCACAGCTGTCCTATGCACAAAATGATCCACTGCCCTGAACTCTCCGCAGACTTAAACCTGAATCACATATACAGACAAAGGGTTTACGAGGCAAACTCTTTGTTAAACAAGGACTATTTGTTCATCATCATTCATTATCTCCCGCTTTATCCTCTATTAGGGTTGCGGTGGGGTTCCCCATGCCCATCCAGGGGAGAACGTTTTGGGCGCTGGGCAGATAGACCCAGGACAGGGCACCAATCCATCGCTGGGCACACACTCACTCACTCACACAGACACACTCTATATGGGGCAATTTGGAGAATTCAATTGACTTGATCCATGTTTTTGGACTGTGGGAGGAAAGTGGAGAACCCGGAGGAAACCCACGCAGACACGGGGAGAACATGGAAACTCCACCCAGATGGGGATTCGAACCGGGAATCCCTAGCGCTGAGAGGAGAACGTGCTAAACCACTAAGCCACCGTGCCGCCCCAATTTCCAATCTATCTTTTAACAGATTATTTCCTGACGTATTCAAGGTCGATAAGTTCCCATGGCGCATTTACTGAGAGACAAAACCCCTAAACAGTAAATAACGGGGTTCTGAGGCCACGCGTCGCTTTCAATGACTATAAATAAATAAATTGTGAAAGACGATCAGCGGTTCTGACAAGCTCGGCCGCCCGCCTGACTCGTTAGCATTCCTTGCGCATGCGCGCTGGCACCGCGCCGTCTTCTCGCCGCAGGTGCTGATGCTGAGAAAAGAGGCGCTTGATGCGCCGCTGCCGCAAACGTCTCCCTCTCCCCGCAGCGGCCACAAGTGCGCCTCTCCCACACACTGCCGCCTGTGTGAGGGACATGAGCGCGATTCCTGCCCGTCTGCTGCCCCAGAGGCTGGTTTTTTTTTCTTTTCTGGCATCTTGGGAAGGGGGGAGGGGCGCGAGAAGGAGGTGGTGGTGGGGGGGGGGAGGCCGGCAATCCAGTTTGAACTAGTTTTTGTACAATGCGCTCGGAATGCGCTCGTATTCAAATGAAGGCGCGCCTCTTTTTGCGGCCGATGGTCGGTCAATGAACAATAATGCATCTCCAGAGGGATGCGGACTGCGCTCGTGTGCAACGTGCGGCGGCCGATGGCGCCTTTTCCCGACATCTGATTGATCATCACGCTCCATACCTTTCAAATCGATAAATCCAGCAGCACTGATTATTAAACCGGTTTATCGAGGGAGTTCGTTCAAACGTGCATCTCGATTTTCATGCCGAGAAGCCGCAGCGTATCGCTCCGCTTCAGCACATGTCGCGGGACCCTGCAGAGCTGACGCAACATTATTTATGTGTTAATTAAGTCTGGATGTTGCAGTTCAGCTAAAACCGTAAAACCATAAATCCCTGAACACATAAAGCGATGCAATAAGGTTTTTTTTTTTTGTTTTTTTTTGCAGCATCGTACATTACATTAAAAAAGTTTTTTTTTTTTTTTTTTTATCAAATGATGCTTGTTGCACGACCAAAAGCGTGCACAGATCTAAATGAGCTTAACGATCCTAAAAAACCCGAAGCACAAAACTTTCGCATTATAAAGTCAAAAGTATTTGATTTTGCTTTACTATTCTTACTAATTTTTATTTCTCATTATTACTATTACTTATTATTCTAATTGTAAATCGCTACATTACATGCTTATAAAACATTTCATATATTTTTCAACTAAACCAACAGTTACAACATTATCTTAGATATTGATGGGCTGCGTGTAATAAAGAATTAGCATCTTATAAAACCGATTAAGCTGTTTCTTAATCATCAGTGCATCTTAATTGATCGATTGAGATATTATTATATTTGTGGGTTTTTTTTTCTTTGATGTGAGGGGGAAACGGGAACCCCAGTCTTAAAGAAGGGCGGGTATAGGGATGGAGAACAAAAAAAAAAAAACCCTAATGGGAGGCACTGCAGTGCAGCAAAACCAAGCTATCATTCTTTCCAACACACACACACACACACACACACACACACACACACACACACACACACACACACACACACACACACACACACACACACACACACACACAGCAAATGCGTCGGCGAGACTATAGGGAACGAAACAAGCATCGCATCATTAGATTCCTCACAGAACATCCAGAGATCAAACTCGTCTAGCCCACAATAACCCAGTGCCATCTTTAAAGCCCGGTTCGGTCAGCCTGGTTCCTGATGCTGAGCTGTGATACTGATGTGTGTTTGGGTTGCGGGGCTCCTGCTGGAGTTTAAAGCTCTGCACAGTTCCCCTCCCCCTGAAACACACACACATGTGCGGAATTTCACCCGCATGCTCGCCCTGTCAGAACCGGCATTTTTTCTTCCTTTTATTTAGACACACACACACACACACTCTCTCTCTCTCTCTCTCTCTCCCTCTCTCACACACACACACAGGGATGTTGCTGCTTCGAGCTCCGTCCTCCGATGGGCGCCATGTGCCGGTGGGCTTTGCGCCCAATCATCGGCGGGTCTAGACCACTCCCACCCCGGAACCTGGATGCTCGCGGCACGCCGGCTATAAAGCGCGCTCGCAGTGCGCCGGCATCTCTTTGGTCGTGATCGAGGCTCAGGGTTGCAGCCGCTTCACATCAGCTTTTTATTTTGTTTCCTCCCCATAAAACCCCCCCCAAAAGACATAACACCCGCCCTCCATCGTTTTCATTTTTTTCTTTTCTTTTTTTTTTTTTTTTAAATTTAGGACACCCTCTCATCTCTAACATTTTATTTTTTATTTTATTTTTTTCTCCCCGAATTCAGTTTCTGTCGAGGCCACTTGCATGCATTGTTCGTCTCCCAAAATGGTTTGCGAGACTAAAATAGTTGCGGACGACCCCGACGCCATAGCTGGGAGCAAAAAAGACGCGCTGATCGTCTCCTCGTCGCAGATGTGGCCGGCGAGCGCGTCGAGCTCCGCGGCGTTCGAAAAGAGAGGGGCGAGACGCGAGCAGGTCCTCATCCGAGACTTCGAGGCCGGCGATCAGGCCGAGGTGCGGCGCATCTTCAACGAGGGCATCATGGAGCGGATACCCAACACCGCGTTCCGGGGGCTGAGGCAGCAGCCGCACACGCAGTTTCTCTACGCCGTGCTGACAGGTAAGACAGACGCGCCGGGCGACGCACACTGCCGCCCCGAGCAGCGGCACGTTACCGGGCGGCGAGGACGTTACCGTAACGCGGGGCGCGTCGGCTCGGCGGCGGGTTCGAGAGACAAAAAAAAAAAAAATGACGCGGGGAAACGTTTTAATGAGTGCGAGGGCGCGCGGCGCACCGTCCGTTCGCACGTGCGCACCGCGACACAAAGAGGCCGGTAGCTGAGCGCTCTGTGTGTGTGTGTGTGTGTGTGTGTGTGTGTGTGTGTGTGTGTGTGTGTGTGTGAATGAATGAATGCGTGCAGACTCCGGGGCAGCGGTGTGGAGTGCAACCGCGCGCGCGCTGCGCTGCGCTCCTCTAAAAGACGTATAGGAACTGTTCTGGTTCTGAGGGGGAACCTTTTGTTGAGCATCTCTGCTCGTTCCGTGAGTGTTATGAAGATCTGACCATTCATGCATTACCGAATAAAAGAACTCTTATGAGAACCTGAACCAAAAACCAATAATAATAATAATAATAATAATAATTCCAAGTGAAAATCCAAATACCAAATACTGGTTCTCGTGTCTAACGTCACTTCAGACCCTTAGAGTCTCGTGCAGAAGTCTGGACTCCTGGTTAAAGTGTGTGTTTTGTCAGAAGTCCCTGCAGACTTCAGATCATAACATTTTGTCTCCACATCGTCATAAAGAATTTCGATGTTGCTGCATTGAACTTACAACACAGATAACCTTCCAGTATAAAAATACAAAATACACCCTTATAAAGACCCCAACTGGTGTTTTTTTTCTCTCGAAATGTCTTACATTCAGTATTTCACTGACTAAAAAGCACCACTTATCCACTGTAAAGAACACGCCAACTTATCTCCACATATAAAATCAGTGAAATGATGTAGTCTTTGCATAGACCTTCCGAAAATACAGAAAGTCAAGCTCTTAAATAGCATCTGCATCAATGAGAAAATATAAAGCAACAGACAAATCTGCACTTAATTCTGCTAATCGAGTGAAAACAGAGTAAAAGTCTTAGACAAATCCGCAGCAGTATTTTTAAAACCTCGATAGTCAGTCAGTAATGACGACCTGTAACACGCAGCTTTGTGACGCTGGATGTCAGAGGCGCATAAATTAGAGGAGGAGAGGCAGCTAAACCGAGTTTTGATGGATGACATTAAGGGCGAGCTAATAAAATCTCCTTCAGCACTTCCATCGTTGCCTAGTAATCTGTATTCCTCCTGCATCTCTGCCTCGACGTACCGATGCATGCACTTAAAATAGCTGTACGGACAAATGGGATGGTTGGAATGAACAAAGACAAACGTGAAACCTCTTTCTCTTGAGGAAATGCGTGTCTTCTTTGCACAGCATTCTATTTCAGGTCCTCGGCGTCATTGTTGACAGTGAACAGTGTGAATCACTTTCATAAACACAGGAGCACAGCATCAATCAGACGATTCTAGTGTAAAACCATCACGTGTTCCAAACCAGCATGTAACATGTGGTATGGAAACGTAATGAATATACTATGGTATCCATGGTTATCATGGGGATGAACGTAAAGGCGCCCTCATGCGTCCAAACCCCAAACACCAGACGTTTAAATCCATTCATTCACCCCTCACCCATCAGGATGCCATTAATCTATCCACGGAAAAAATGTGTAAAAATGTGTAAAAACGTGTAAAAACGTGTAACTGTGTAAAATTGCTTTGCTGATGATGTTGCCTGTTTGTTTGTTTGTATGTTTGTCTCTCTCTTCTGCCAGAATCCAACTTTTTGGTTCTCTTTTCTGACAGGTGACGTTTATTTTTCTTCCATTTCTCCTTAGTAATGTGCTTTGTTATGACCAAGTCCTTCATGCTGACATGCTGCACACCTTTTATCCTAATGGGAGCACGCTATTACTATAGCAGGAAAGTCATCCTTAACTACCTGGACTGCGCCCTTCACACGGACATGGCAGACATAGAGGCGTACTACATGAAGCCCTCAGGTAAGAAAAGTTCTCAACCACAACCACGGGTTTCACAGACCGGTCTTCATAACAAAGATCCTACATACAGGGTTTCGATCTTAATTTCATTCATAAAAAAAATAGTTTAGAGAATTATTTTATCCTCAAAATAACCATCTGTTTGTTTTAGACTGTGAGTGCTAAGATTACAGAGACATAAATTAAAGCTAATTTTGTTAATAAGCCGAAATTTTTCCATGGTACACTCACAGTTCTATATCTTAAATAACCCTTCCCCCCAAAATTCTTTATAGAATATTGTGAAATGCAGCAAAGACAGCAGTGATAAAAATGTTCATATAAAATCATGAAGAAATCATTTTATTTTTCATTCATTCATTATCTTCCGCTTTATCCTATATTAGGGTTGCGGGGAGGTTCCCTATGCCCATCCACGGGAGAACATTTCGGGTGCTGGGCAAATACACCCAGGACATTGGCGCCAATCCATCGCTGGGCACACACACAGACACACTCTATGGGGCAATTTGTAGAACTCAATTGACTTGAACCATGTTTTTGAACTGTGGGAGGAAACCGGAGAACCCGGAGGAAACCCACGGGTTCCCTATGTCCATCCAGGGGAGAACATTTCGGGTGGTAGGCAAATACACCCAGGACATTGGCGCCAATCCATCGCTGGGCACACACTCACACAGACACACACTATGGGGTAATTTGTAGAACTAAATTGACTTGAACCATGTTTTTGAACTGTGGGAGGAAACCCGGAGAACCCGGAGGAAACCCACGCGGACACGGGGAGCACATGGAAACTCCACCCAGATGGGGATTCGAACCGGGAACCCCCAGCGCTGAGAGGAGAACGTGCTAAACCACTAAGCCACCGTGCCGCCCTCATTTTATTTTATTTTAGAAAATATCTGAAGTTCAAAAATTAGACGACCACATTTAAAAAAGTTCTTAAACAAACAAACAAACAACACTGTTCATAGTAAAAACCTTGACTTTTAGTTTTTTATATTCACTTTCAGAAAGCTGATAATAAGAACGGAACGTAGCTCAGAACCTGCTTAACTTGGGTGAGATGCAGATGTAATAAGGAGGGCTCATTAAACATGCAGCGAGTCTGTATGCAGCTCAGGGTCTCTTGGCTCTAGTGATTGCGTTGTGGGGGAAATCTGCTGAGAAAGGCTTTATTGCCGCATAACTCAAGGCCTGACGTGACTCATTTCTACTTCATGTGTTAGAAAGATATGATTAGACAAACTTTCACCGTATCACTTACCAGAGTTTCTACAGAAGGATATTCAGTTGGCATCCAGATTCAGAATTAGAAATCAGACGACTGTAAATTATAAATGTGATCTTAATTTATTATAAATATTATTTTTTTTATTTGCCAAGCGCAGGAGTAAGGAATTATAATTGGTGTAAGCAAGGCATGTGGTAGCTCAGTGTTTAGGGTGTTGGGACATCAATCTGAAGGTTGGAGGTTCGAACTCTGAGTTTACAGAAGTTGTCAATGTGGGCATTTTCATTCATTCATTCATTATCTCCCGCTTTATCCTCTATTAGGGTCCTTGGGGGGGTTCCCCATGCCCATCCAGGGGAGAACATCTCGGGCGCTGGGCAGATACACCCAGGACAGGGCGCCAATCCATCGCTAGGCACACACACACTCACACAGACACACTCTATATGTGGGGCAATTTTGAGAATTCAATTGACTTGATCCATGTTTTTGGACTGTGGAAGGAAACCGGAGAACCCGGAGGAAACCCACGCGGTCACGGGGAGAACATGAACATGGAAACCCTGGGGCTTGTCACTAAGAAATAAGAAATAAAATAGTGTATTAGTGTATGTCAGGCACTCAGTACAGCTGCATTGCATTTATTTTTAAGTCCAGCCAATGGGTTGTGAGGCCCAAATTTATTAATTACATTTATTAATTACAACCCCCACCAACGACCTCTATTAGGGTCGTTGGGGGGGGTTCCCCATGCCCATCCAAGGGAGAACGTCTCGGGCGCTGGGCAGATACACCCAGGACAGGGCGCCAATCCATCGCTGGGCACACACTCACTCACACAGACACACTTTATATGGGGCAATTTTGGGAATTCAATTGACTTGATCCATGTTTTTGGACTGTGGAAGGAAACCGGAGAACCCGGAGGAAACCCACGCAGACACGGGGAGAACATGAACATGGAAACTCCACCCAGATGGGGATTCGAACCGGGAATCCCTAGTGCTGAGAGGAGAACGTGCTGACCACTAAGCCACCGTGGACATTTTACATAGTAATAATAACTAAGTGCATGAACGGGACGTGATAATAACAACACGGTCAATATGTCTGTGATATTTTTATCGGAGAACACAATTACCTTCAGTGACATCATTACAAATGATTTGTGAAAGCTCAATTTGTTTAGGTGTAATTTATTGTGTAAAATCATATCTGCTCTAAAATAAACAATATTTATTTTTTTTGCACAAACAATATTGGGATAGGCTTGAATTCAATTCACATATAAAAAGCCACTTACCGGCAGTGTGATTAGTCTTGTTCATGGACGCAGCACGATGCACGCGCCACCGGGAGCGTAGACGTGGGGACTTAAACCAGACACAATGAGATGTGTTCATCCAGACTTGAGTCAGGTTGAGTCGCCCTCACCATGCATCATTACCCCAGACATTTCCAACAGATCAATACTCAAACCCTCTGAATCCTTTCAGCCTGTAAACAAAGGAAATCAGCAGAGTTTTGAATCTGGGTTTTAAAAGCCAAACCGACGCATTGAGTTGTGTATGCGTAACATCCAGCGCTGCAGGTCTACAGTTTTCAGAGATTTGGTTATTGGACTCATCAGTCCACAGACGAACATTCACCATAACTGCAGTAGAGACAAAAGCCTCACCGAGAAACAAACAAGAGGAACAGACTTTGTTTAAATGGGACACACATTAATATATTATATATAGAGACAGAAATAAACAGAATTAAATCCGGATAATTTTCCATAAGAGAGGGAAAAATAATAAGAAAATAATATAAAAATAAACACATTCTAAAGAAACCGCTTTCCACTGCGAACATGTTCCACCAGTAAGAGAGAGAGATCACGTGAACAATGCATCACCTACTGGGTTCAACAAGACTTCACAGCTTAAGTGTCATTAAACTCCCTGCAGAGATGCACAATCTAATCCATAATGCCCCCACCTCCCCTGCGACGAGAAAGGAATTGGGATGGGAATGGGGAGGAAGGAATAGCAGCTGTAGAATGAAATGCGGAGAATTTTGGTTCTGTTAGATCAGACCTGGACATTGTGCAAACCCTGGGGCTTGTCACTAAGAAATAAGAAATAAAATAGTGTATTAGTGTATGTCAGGCACTCAGTACAGCTGCATTACATTTATTTTTAAGTCCAGCCAATGGGTTGTGAGGCCCAAATCTATTAATTTAAAATTTTTACTTCCAAAAACACGAGATACCACTTTGTGCCGACATATGAACATGTAGGCATGCATTAGTTAACATGAACAAGACATGAAGTCCTATATTAACAATTAATCACACGCTGGGACCCAATGAGGATGAGATACAGGAACAGGGTTTAATCTTATATATTCCATTATCTGCCCTCCGCGTCCTACCCATCTTCAAATACCTGTACACGGACTATTAGCTGAACCCTGTACAGGTGCACCACCATCCCCGTTAAGTGGCATCCAATCACATTTGCTGTTTCTTACCTAATTAGGTATCCACACATCCTGAAAGCTAAACTGTAAGATTCCTGTAAACTATATACACTCTATGAACCCCATAAAATGTTTTAAAGTACATTAGTGACAGTGTCTCACATGCTTGTTGCATAAAGCTGCTGTATTCTGTTAAATATGTCACCTGATAATTCTACCTGAGACGGCGTTTCTTATTTTAGCTCATACACAAAGAAGGTTGAATCTGATTTTTTTGGGTCAGGAGAAAGAAAGCTGAGGCTGTAAGGCAGAGACTGTGGGCTAGGTGCTTTTGCATATTGGAAGCACGCAGACAAAGAGGTCTCCCGGGGGAAGCGCTCTCACTGCCTGTCTCCATCTTTCTTTGTTAATACTCAAGCCTCCATCGCTCTCCTTTCTCTGAGCCGTGGCTGCGGTGCAGGACTAACCGCGTTATCTGTCAGGCAGAGAGAACGATGCGCCTTCCCCTCTGCGTTCCTTTGATTATGCCCTCAGACAGAGAGCCAGGAATAATAATAATAATAGAGATCAGATAATGGAAACAAATGGAAGAGTATTTAACACCGGGGAGTGCAAACTGTAACAGTCCAACCAGGTGGTGGACTAAAACTAATACTAAATACTAAAGTATTTTTATACTTACTGTATATACTCTTTACCACCTGACATAAGACACATTACCGCACTGTCACAATTCAAATCCGCACTCAAAACTCACCTGTTTAAACTGGCCTTCTCCATCTGATCATTGTTTTTATTTTAACATACTTTTAATATATTGTGTATTCTGTATCTTGTTTTTATTTTATGCTTATTTGCACTTTTGTACGGTATACTTGAGTGGCAGAAAGGCGCCTATAAAATAAATGTATTATTATTATTATTATAATGCAGATGTACATCAAAGAAACTGTCCCATTAAGTCCTCTACACTTATGAACCGACTCTTCAGATGGTTCTCTGAGCAGAAGATGACCGTACCGATCGGTTTGGCCTCTGTAACATATTGTTAAACCTTCAATTAGACTGTAAAACTAGTATAAACAATCACACACTCCACTTTTCATCGATACTTTAAACTTATAGGGCAGCTTTCATGCACGGCTCAGCGTTACAGTGAACATGTGAAGATGTGTGCGTGAAAAAAAACATCATATAAAAAAAAAGAAGACATCGTCTGTCCGTCTACCATTTACCTCACACAGAAAAGATTAGACTAGACTAGATTAACCTGCCATTAAAACCTAATTAATTAAGATGGGTCACCGCACACTTAAAATATATATCAAGATGCCCAGTGATATTTTGCAAATGGCCTGTAGGGAGCGCCAGACTAAGGCCACGTTCAATGGCCATGTGGTAGAGTACATCAAAATAATTATAACACCACTTTGTGTGTTTAAGTTTTTACATTTAGAATGTTGGTTTGGGATGCAGCCCATTTGCTTCATTCCACAATATCACAGAAATGCTCGGCTTTTGATAATAGGTTAATTAATGAATTAATTAATAGGTTTTTTTCCTAAAATAATATTCTAAACATTTTTATGAGACCGTGATCGCATGACAATCAGTAGCCAGTGATGTCAGAACTGTATGTATATGCGATATACTATAATATACGATCGAAGCCTCACCGAGAGAAAAAAAAACAAGAGGAACAGACTTTGTTTAAATGGGACACACATTAATATATTATATATAGAGACAGAAATAAACAGAATTAAATCCTGATAATTTTCCATAAGAGAGGGGAAATAGGAAAATAATATAAAAATAAACATATAGATAATATATATAACATTTAATAAAAATGACATAAGATATACACAATAATTGTATATATTATTTATAATGTAAAAGGTGGCGGCACGGTGGCTTAGTGGTCAGCACATTCACCTCTCAGCTCTAGGGATTCCCGGTTCGAATCCCCATCTGCGTGGAGTTTCCATGTTCTCCCCGTGTCCGCGTGGGTTTCCTCCGGGTTCTCCGGTTTCCTCCCACAGTCCAAAAACATGGATCGAGTTAATTGAGTTCTCCAAATTGCCCCATATAGAATGTGTCTGTGTGAGTGAGTGTGTGCCCAGCGATGGATTGGCGCCCTGTCCTGGGTCTATCTGCCCAGCGCCCGAGACGTTCTCCCCTGGATGGGCGTGGGGAATCCCACCGCGACCCCAATAAAGGATAAAGCGGGAAATGATGAATGAATGAATGAATGTAAAAGGTTTTGTTGATGTACACGTTCTCCTGCAACCTTATGCAGGTCAACAGGAGTTCAAATATCACATCTGTAATGCTGGAGTAGGTTCTATGGATGGAACGTAATGCTGCTTTGCAGTGCTACACTCCTGGATGTTATTAGTCTTTACCGAGTTTTTTTTATAGCGTTAGGGTCACGACCTGTGAGAACAGCGCCTGTCTGAGGGCTTTATACACTCACACGTCTAAAAGGAAGTTGGTTTGAAAGGTGTTGGGTTACACACACACACACACACACACACACACACACTGCACCATTAAAGGCAGGGATTGTATGAAAGCTTGCTCCTGAAGATGAGCCTGCACTGTAATTCACAACTGCACCACTCAAGCAGCTGTGCATCATTACAGCTGCATGAGTACTTCTACAAGATAATAACTAATTCAACACCGAGCGCTTAGATAACAACAGGGGGGAAAAAACTCTGAGTGCAACCAGAGCTGCAGGTCTACAGTTTTCAGAGATTTGGTTATTGGACTCATCAGTCCACAGACGAACATTCACCATAACTGCAGTATAGACAAAAGAACAGTCAGTGTGTGATTTCACAAGAAAATGTCTAAAAGGATTATTAATATATATTACATAAAGCTCACGAGTGGCACGGTGGCTTAGTGGTCAGCACGTTCGCCTCTCAGCGCTAGGGATTCCCGGGTTCAAATCCCCATCTGGGTGGAGTTTCCATGTTCACCCCGTGTCTGCGTGGGTTTCCTCCGGGTTCTCCGGTTTCCTCCCACTGTCCAAAAACATGGATCAAGTCAATTGAGTTCTCCAAATTGCCCCATATAGAGTGTGTCTGTGTGAGTGAGTGTGTGCCCAGCGATGGATTGGCGTCCTGTCCTGGGTGTATCTGCCCAGCGCCCGAAACGTTCTCCCCTGGATGGGCATGGGGAACCCCACCGCGACCCTAATAGAGGATAAAGCGGGAGATAATGGAGGGATGGACATAAAGCTCAGAATACAACACCTGCTACTAAATAAAATAATAAATGTTTTTTAAATAAACCTTGGTTAATGAATCGCTCGGTTATAATGAGGATCACAGTGATCTTCAGTGATCTTCAGTGATCTTCAGTGATCTTCAGTGATCTTCAGTGATCTTCAGTGATCTTCAGTGATCTATCAGGTGTCAGTAAATCTGCCTTCTCTACAGGGACTTCATTTAAATCTCTTTTTTTTTTATATTATAAACAATTCCAGCTTTTTTGAAATTCATTCATTCATTCATTATCTCCCGCTCTATCCTCTATTAGGGTCGCAGTGGGGTTCCCCATGCCCATCCAGGGGAGAACGTCTCGGGCGCTGGGTAGATACACCCAGGACAGGGCGCCAATCCATCGCTGGGCACACACTCACTCACACAGACACACTCTATATGGGTCAATTTGGAGAACTCAATTAACTCGATCCATGTTTTTGGACTGTGGGAGGAAACCGGAGAACCCGGAGGAAGCCCACGCAGACACGGGGAGAACATGGAAACTCCACCCAGATGGGGATTCGAACCGGGAATACCTAGCGCTGAGAGGCGAACGTGCTAAACCACTAAGCCACCGTGCCGCTCCTTTTTTGAAATGGACACGGAAATTGTAAAACACCAAAAATATAAAATAATAAACACTATACGATTCTACAGATCATGTGTTTTATTGATTGGAGTTATTTATTCCCACTACAGAAAAAAAAATCATTACCTTTGTTAATGTTTGTATGTCTATGTTGACATGGAAATTGTCAGCGTAAAAATGCTGACTTGCTGGAATCAACATGACAGTGTGATCTATAGAACCCATCACTATGTCTGCTCTCCGGGGCCCACTCACATGGGGGTGGGGTCTGAAAGATGGGGCTGCCAAGAAAAGACTGCAGCGATGCAGCATGTCGCAGTGGGCAGTTTATTCAAGTAACACTTTATTTATTCATATATAAAACAACGGCTAATCCCATAATAGAACGTCGGTGCTTTAAATAAACTTTACTTCAGTGCAGATTAAAGACAGATTGCGAGAATGAAGGAGAATCGAATGATTGGCTTTGTATCCTGCTTTCAGCTTTAAGTTTAGAAGAATTTATTTATCTTTAATGTTCATACTAAAATATTTATATTTATCTTATTTATCTTACAGGACATACTGTAGGTGTTCTTACATATCAGCTTCACCACTAACCCTCACACATGTGATGTTCCTTTTAAATCTGAAGTATTGCAACTCGAATCGATTAATAATACACTATAATTCACAGCTGCCCGTTAACCACAGCTCTGCTTTCAGAAAACCATGTTGTAAATGTGCATGACAGTACAGACGCCTCGTCATATTCACACACCACGTTCCCGGCATGGATCCTTTCAGAGGGAATCTTTTTAAGCCCCAAGCCTACATTTAAAATCCCTTTATTTTCCTTTTGAGGGAACATGCATGGTTCTGCAGTGTTTTAATCTCTGGCCTCCCCGAGTCCACAAAACGCACAGAGCTCCTCCTGGAAGAGCTGGGTCTCTGAACCACTGCACATGCAGCCACCACTAATTTGCTCCCAAAAGACAAAAGAGCTCTCATTACAGGCCTGGACCCAAAACACGACACGATTTAAGACTAATGACAGCTTGATGTGTTACTTCCAATAAAGCAGGATGAGAATGTCATGCCTGAGGTGAGGTATTAAAGAGCCAGCAGATGATAATGATGCCTGGAACGAGGCATCGGTACTGATACAGGTTAACATGCAATGAATGATTACCTGATGGTGAAGGATCACGTCTCCTTCTGCTCTCCTCTGATGCTTCACAAGGCCAAAGCTTTAGACACAGACTGTGAAATCAAAAAGGGTTAGATGTTTTTAAAATCTTTTAGCGATTACATTTTGGTCATATATAAAGCTCACAATGCTCATCATTTAATTTATACTATTACAACGACTACAATAACGTTTCAATACCTGGTTTTCCCGGCTCTCTTGCTGCAGCCAAGACTTTTTAAAGACTTTTACTGTTTGTAATAATAAGAGAACAAAAGTGTTATTGCAGAAATATCTTCTTGTAGATTATACTTCTTTATATGATCATATTTTGACTTGCGATTTAGCTATTGAGCTATTTATTAATGACTTGCATTTGAAGACAATTTATAATTAGTGGGCAGAGAAATGTGTGACATGTGTGCCGTTCCCAAAATCAGCACAAGTTTATTATAGAACAGAATATTTCTGCCAAAAACGCTAACTGTTTTAGGAGCTGCACACTGTCCCATTCATATTTCATGCAGTGGGCCTGCAGTACTGATGACCTCCTCGTTTAATGAATAGTGTTTGCTAAATGATGAGCCACTCAGACTCCAAGACCAAATATAGAGAGTGCAAGAATAATCAGCAAGTGAGATTTGCGACAGAACGGCATTCACTTTAGTGAAACTGACAGACGAAAAAAAAAAAAATCAAAGATTTAAGATCAGGAGTTGTAGCAATTATAATTATAAATATAATCAGCATTACCCTGAAATGTCCTTGATGTCCCATCAGAACTGTGAGGTTCACAGCCTTCTCCCCCTCCCTGTGTGCAGGTTCCCGTTTCTGGGTGGCAGTTCTGGAAGGCCAGGTGGTGGGCATTGTGGCGGCGCAGGGCCGGGAGGACGACAACACGGTGGAATTGCGACGGATGTCGGTGGACTCTCGGTTCCGTGGAAAGGGTATTGCCAAGGCTTTGGGGCGACGGGTCCTTGAGTTTGCGATGCTCAACAACTACTCGGCCGTGGTCCTGGGGACGACCGCAGTGAAGATGGCCGCCCATAAGCTGTACGAGTCGTTGGGTTTCCAGAGGGTGGGGGAGAGCGAGGACTACACTCTGCCGGGAATGAGCCGCTCGCCGATCGAAAGGCTCTTCTTCCAGATCCGCTACAGCCGCTACCGGCTCCAGCTTAACGAGGAGTGAGAGAATGTGAGAGTGAGGGATGGCATGAACGAAAGAAACGAGTGGACGTGAGAGAAAGTGCGTGAGAGAGTACGACACTGACGACAAGCCCTCAAATTCGCCCGAATCCAACCTGCTTCTTAGAACGTTCTTTCGACCACTGTTTTAACTCCCATTCGAACTGTTCCGATTTTATTGTTTTTTTTACGGTTTTAGAAATCCGACACCTTTGTTTCCATATCATCATTCTTTTTAAACCACATTATAAATCAGTTGCACCGACGTTTATCCTCCGTTTTATGAGCCACTCACATACATCAGAACCCTCACACAGCTTCCTGAGGCGGTCGCTCGGTCGGGCAGGACGTTGCGGAGGTCGATCTGATTTCTGGCAGACATTTTTCCAAAGATGGCAAAATGAATGGAGGGGTGTTCAGGGGAAAGTTGAACGCATGCAGTTCAAGCTCCCTTTCCAATGGCACACTACTCTGTTGGATACACACACGCATGTCTGGAACTTCACAAACCCGACGGCCCGACGACTAGCGGTAACTTAAACGGCATCTTCGACTAAAGCACAGCAAGTTTTTATCATGTCTTAGAAACAGAAAGAGGAGGAGACGGTAAAGTCACCTGATCTCACTCGCTTCCGCAGCTCCACTGTTGGGTGCCGTGCCAACCCGAGAACGCGGTGACTTTACGGTCAACAGTCCTGAACTATATACATGTAGTATCTGGACCGCTTGCCTCTTTTTCTGTCGTTTTTAAACACCAGACAGTTTTTCTGAGCTTTTCTTATCATGTTGACGGAGTAGATCAGATTCCCAAACGGATTTGGTGGATTGGCTTTATGTTGCATTCAATTAGAATTAAAACTGATCCAAATTGAGAAGACAGTCAAAAAATTTTTGATTTGAGACCAATCAATTTATTAAATGAATCCCAGGGAGGGGGGGGGGATGAAACTTTTGTAAATTCCATTTTTGAAGAGCCATCACAGTCAGTGAAACAGGTTTTGGCTTCCAAACTAAAAAGACACAAAGAAAACTCGTGAATCTTTTGTTGTTGTTCACATGATCGAAACAAAACTCATTAAAACCGTAATATACTCACAGGTTTTGTAACAAACTATTCAGCACTTTTTTTTTTCCTGGAAATCGTAATTCCACACTGAATTGACTTGATGACAAATCTGAAAATTGACGGCACAAATATTCCATACGTTAAAAAATGCATCGTATTCTCGAAATGTGAAACTCAAAAAAACAATTTGATATCCATCCTGTCAGGACCAGCAGCAGGAGAGAAACATATTACCGCAAGCTTCCTTTGTGACATATATGTGACATCTGCTTGTACAAAAGGTAACAAACTAAATGTGATTCAAAACAAGTAGCGCAAAGTGAACCAGCACCCTTCACCGATTCCCCCCTGACTTGACTCTCGAACCATTCCCATCCATTAATCTGACTGCAGCCCTGGGCCAGACCCTCTCACCTCTTAACCTCACCCCTCACCCCATTTCTGCATGTGCCACTGAGCCTTGTTGCGCTGCTTCTCTCTCCATACGAGCTAATCCTACTCCTAAACCTCACTCCTGTGACGTCATGAGAGCGGCCGCCGATGAGGCCCTTCAGGACGATAAGGAGTTATGAAGACACGCCTATCGACCCAGCGGCCGCTCCGATGACATCACAGTTGCCAAAAGTAGAATGCAAAAGCAAAGCAAATATGTGGCATGCCTCTGTACCTGGTTCGTACGTACGGTGCCTGCCCTGGAAATGAAGTAAATGTTTAACTATGTAGAACAAGCTTCTTTTTTAGCCGAGCATATAACAATGTGTGTCTTTGTTAAAAGAAACTACTGTTTTGCATGAAACTTGACTTTGAATGAAAAAAAAAAAAAAAAAAAAGTGATGAAAACATGATCTATCAAACTGATGTCTTAAAAAAAAGAAAAAAAGTGTAGTTTTATTTTTGATATTCGTTTAATGTACACCCTCCCGCTGCCCATGTTTGGTTTTTTTGGTTTATACCACTGAGGTGATGAATATCATTTGTGTGCTGTGTGAAGCCCAAGAAAACTATTTGGCTGAGTTGCATTGTACAGCAGATCAGGGGATGTAATCTGTCCTCTCGACGTCCTCTAAAGAAAAAGACGCGAAATCGTAATATGCAAAAACTGGGCGAGAATGACTATTACGTCCGAATATTCAGTACGTGAATCACACTCGTGTGACACACTGCGCTCTCATGATTTAACTGGAACTGAACCATGTTGTCATGCCAGAAGGGACCGTTGATTTTCAATGAATTGTAAAACATTTACATATTTAGTGGATGAGCTTTGAATAACACACACTGTTCAATAGTTATACAGTACCTTCCAGCTCAAAACTAGTACACAATTTAGTGATCAATGGCGCCAAAGTCAGCGCTTCTGTCCATAACTTTCATTCAAGATTCATTCTCTACAACATCAAAAAGATCAGCTCCTCAGCGGTCAGCCCTTATCCTCTCGCACATCGCTTTTCACTCTTCCATCTTGCACAATTAAGCTCCTACATCTGATCCAAGACTGTAGCGTGTCTGGTGTTTAACCAACCCAGGGGAGTCCATGTTACTCTGGTACACTCTCTCTCTCCCCTTTGGCTTCCTGTAGCTGCCCACATTCAATACAAGGCACTGACTCTAGTTTACATCCATCACAACCTCTGGATCTCGTGATTGTTCTGTCAATTGTAAGTTGCACTGAAGGATACAATTTCGGACAAAGCTGAGCAACCAAGCTACAATTAGTATATGACATGGAGAGTAACATGAGAATGATCTTAAAAAACAAAACAAAAAAAACAATACATTTAATTAAAAAACCCATTTGTTTACAAAAGACACTGCTGTAAAATGCAACGAGCTCAATACATATCTCTACATGTTTCTTTTATCAGAGCTACAGTACAATCCAATGCATGAGGTTGGACATCCCTGATTAAATTACATTATTTTTCAAAGTTTATAATCTAACATAACATCTGTTATGTTAGTACTTTTTTAAATTACTGTGAAAAAAAAAAAAACCCTTAAAATTTATTTTTTGCAACACTTATTTTTCGTCCCAATATGTTAAATGAAGTAAAACATGTTGCTCCCTTTGGATCTGATTTACTCTAAAAAGCTGAATAATGTATGGAATTTGATCAGGGGTTGCCAAACTTTTGTTGTCCTACAGTGTGGGCTTATTGTAATCAGACCACTTGCCTCTAATGATGAATGGTAACTATATCCGATGTTTCAGAAAAACCACAAAAGCCATGTCCTTTTTCTTACGAATTGAAGCTGACTTTTGTTGTTTTGAGGTTATGAGGGGAAAAAAAGAAATAACACATGGCTTTTGTGGACTTGTGAACTCGTATTCGTGTTGTACTATATAAACCTTTCAACTCAGACCCCACTATACATACACTGTCCAGATGTTGAGCCAGTTCACGTATGTAGAACGCGGGCCAAAATTTCAAACTGCACAAATGTCTGTGTTGCCGCTGTTTGCTGTACGCTACGAAACAAATGGCTGATGTTGGTGAATGTGGACTGAATGTAAAAGGCAAGCTGAGATGTAGAAGCTCTGAGGAGCACGACACGAAATCCCGCAGTACTCTCAGTCCAATGTATGTCGGCCGTATGACAGAATGTGGGGAAACGAGCTGTCCATGCAAAGACCAGCATGCCGCCTGTGTGACCTGCTGTAAACACTTCAGAGGGTTTTTGCACACGTGAAAGGTTTCAAATGATTTGGCATGTATTCTGAAAGACTGTACGCATGCTGCAAAAATGCCGGGCTATCAACACTGTAATGACCTCTGCAATGCAGAAATGAAAGCATGGGGAACTCATGGACTTCACCTGGATGGAATGAGGTTTACTGTTCAAAGAAACTGCAAGCGAGAAACCTTTTTTTTGTTTTGTTTCGACACGCAGCTGAGCTTCCCCATGTTTTCAGGACTAAATCCGGATTCCGACGTGTCTTTTGTACATAAATATTCAGAACGGGCCTGAAAGCTGAGCTGGAAATTACTGGAGCACTCAAAAGTTGTGGGCAACCTGTAAGAAGATGGCTGCTGAACAGTAATGTTCCAATATTAAGAGGAAGAAACATTGCTTTCACAGTGATGCCTGTGGATGGGACCCCCGCCCCCCCCCCCTCTCCTTTTAGTCTCCTGGTTAAAGGCATTCTGGCGGCCATAGCTGGAGGTGCCAAGAACGCCGAAGCACTTGTATCTAACAGATCGACTGTATTATCATTTGTATGGATTTATTTTTTTCGTCAAACCTGTCGCTTTTTTTGCTAATAGAAAGTATGCACTATATGCAAATGTATAATAATTCAAAATGTATTGCCGAGAAACATTTTTTTAGGAGGCTGAATTTGCCAAAGGTGGTTTCTACTGCATCGTTTGTTGTCGTGTGCATTTCAACCCCGTTTGTCTTTCAGTGTGTGCAAGTGTTCTTAAGAAGCCTGAATTTACAGAAATCGTTCCGCGCTCGAGCCCTTGTGTCATCAAAGCAATAATACCAACACACAAAAAAGACAAACGGTTATTATTTAAGTGCAAGTGGAACTTAGGGGTTAAAAAATAAATAAAAAATGCTGCATTGATTTTCTGGCGCTCGGACTGTATGATGGATCACCACGGGCGAGTGCTCATGACGGTAACCTCCTGTGATTTGCTTTCTATTCGCGTCGAACACGTTTTACGCAATTTGTATCCGAAGTCTGTGGTTTACCATTTACTACTGCGTACAATCAGGGGTGCGGCCCGTACGAGCCGACTGCACCCCGACGCTCGGCGTCCTCTGAAAGCTGTTCTCATCCAAACAAACCTTTCCGTTTAGAACGCTTGGTGAGGAAACTGTAACGGCGGCGCCAACAACCAAGCCAATGCTGCATCGCGTGGAGCGTTTGTGCTCGCTTTCTTACGAACAAAGATCCGAATATTTTGAGACACCTCTGGTGAAATGTAAAGTGTAATTTACTGTAAATAGCTTCAGAGGGATGTTTTATGATCCGTTTTGTAACTAATTCAACGCAAAAAAAAAAAAACCCATCACAAAGAGATGTTTAAAAAAAAATAATAATAATAAAAAAATCCAACGCAAAATCAGACACAATTCTAATCTGCAATAATGACTCTGAGCCAGAACAGCTTTCAGAGAGACAGCCAAGCTCAAACTGGGGGGGGCGGTGGTGCGGGGCGTGGCGGGGTGGTCCGGTTCGCGGCAAACTTACTGAGCAATTCTAGTTGTTGTGTGGAATTTAATGTCGCTACAACCCATTATTTGTCTTTAACATTTTGCCCCACGTGGAGTGTTGAACTGTATTCTGGCTCGGTGTCGATCGGACTGTAACACCAGCACGCGGCTCACTCGGGCCTCGGTGCTGTTAACTTCGTTCCGTTTGGTCCAGGAACCTGGCTTGCCGTTACTATGGAAACAAGCCCACTTAAAAGCAGAGCAAGAAAATGATATGCAAGCACACAAAGGGGCGGGTAAGTCGGAACGTGGGGGTGGGCTGCATGTGGGGGGTGGTGTTGAACGAGCTCGTATTAGAGAGTGAATAGCGAGGGTAGAATTTAGTATGACACATCAGGCCTTGTTACAGCCCCTCTCTGTGGGTGCAGTGATCACATGGATCTTTTTTTGGGGACTATGTCTCTGAAGATGCCTCAGATCTTTGATGTTTCAGTTTTTTTTTTTTTTTTTTTTTTTTTTTTTTTAAACTGCTGTAACACTTTTCTTTTGACTGCTCTCTTTCCTTTGCTTACCCAAAGGCAATGCTGTAAAGTCGTAAAGAAAAGAGGTTGTGCATTACAAAAGAAATGGCTGTACATACTGTATTAATTAAACAATTCATAAAGCTCGTTTCTCTCTTGAAAAGTGATCTATTTTGCGTTCTGTATTTGCACACAGAAAACTCTGTCCTTCATATTAATCTATCTGTGCAATGAAACACACACACACACACACACACACACACACACACACACACACACACACAAGCAGAGCGGTGGGCAGCCCTGTACAGGGCACCCATGGGACAATTGGGGTTAGGTGCTTTTCCCAAGGGCACTGCAGCAGTGGTACTTGGTGGGACCAGGAATCAAACCAGGGTCTTTCAGGTCGTAAGGCTGTATTCTTAACCACAGGCCTACGACTGTTTAAATCAGCTTAATAAAAGCCACAGAATGTCTGGAAATATTACAGAATCTTATGAATCAGGATTTGATTTGTTAAAGCTTTTGTCTCCTCCGTGGTAAGAACACAGGTCCTCTGTGTACCTGTGTCTCCTGTTCCATCCAACAGGACTAAAATGTTCTAGCTAATGTCAGGACACTGAATATGTGAATCTTGATAATTTCATACATCATTTTATTCTTAAAATTAACATTTTTTTTTACACTTTCCTAAAAAAGCTGAACTATTTATGAATCTGTATTACAGTTTTGATAGGTGATTACCAATTAGTGCTGTTTTTATAAGAAACATTATTAATTAGTATTAGAGTCTCACCATTTAAACCAGTTGTGACTTATTAAAGACTGTGTAGGTGTAACATCAGATTAAATTAATTAAACAGCACTGAAGCTAACCTGCAGACACAGGCTGTGGGGACTGAAGGACTGAGGGTTTAAGTTCAGAAACAGATCTGAGACGGCTGTGACGGATGATCTGGGTTTATATCAAAAGCACGGCGGCTGTGACGGATGCTGAAAGGTGAAAGTGCTCATGTTTAATCATTCATTCATTCATTCATTATCTCCCGCTTGATCCTCTATTAGGGTCGCAGTGGGGTTCCCCATGCCCATCCAGGGGAGAACGTCTCGGGCGCCGGGCAGATAGACCCAGGACAGGGCGCCAATCCATCGCTGGGCACACACTCACTCACACAGACACACTCTATATGGGACAATTTGGAGAATTCAATTGACTTGATCCATGTTTTTGGACTGTGGGAGGAAACCGGAGAACCCGGAGGAAACCCACGCAGACACGGGGAGAACATGGAAACTCCACCCAGATGGGGATTCGAACCGGGAATCCCTTGTGCTGAGGGGAGAACATGCTAAACCACTAAGCCACCGTGCCGCCCATGTTTAATCATACAAAACTAAAACAAATCTATTCCTTGAAAACAATGAGGCAAGTGGTGACAACAGTTTAGGGAAGGCTGTATTAAAAACATCCAAAAGTTCATTTCATTTGCTAATGAATTAGGAATGAAAAATGAAAGAAAGGGAACCTTACTGTGCTCAGCGTTTAAAACGCAGAAATGTGTCCCAAGTGCAGTCCATAAAGACCTGGTTCCACAGGTCGGTGTGGAGGAGTCCTACAATCCTGACATCAAGCCCAACATCGGAATGAATTGGAGTCAGGCCTTTTCTTCCGAAATCAAAACCTATTTACAAAAACAATCCTTACAACAAACAAGAAGTTAATTATTCATTACAGAAGGAGGGATCGCTGTGACTGGACTGGTTTCTAAAAGAGGGACGACATTAGGAAGTTAAATTGTCATGTTTAATTAGTCTCTCTTTTAGCATCAGCACCTTTGATGCTATACATAACCCTGTTCCCAGACAATGTTGAATGAGACGATTCTAATTCCAGTATAAAGTCCTAACCTCCTAATAATCACACTAATGCAGTGAAATAATACAGCATATTAATAGGCACATTAACCACGCTGAGTGTTTTATAAAAAGCACCCAGAGGAATTATTTTAACCTTGGTAGCCATTATGAGCTGAAATAAATCTGAGTTCAGAGCTAATGGAGCTGGATATGAGGAACATTTATTACAGCAACGATCAAACACGTCTCAGACTTTTTTTAAAACACACGTTTAAATATTACAATAAACGTCATTCTATGTGGGAAAAAAAATATATAGAATGCTTACCAAACAGACGATTTTAAGCGATTGTTTTCCTCTTGTCCTGAATTCTGCTCTTCTCATTTAAAACGCATCACAGCCGTTTCATTCATACATATTCATACGTCTCCAAAGTAATATTCTTTTCATACGGGGTTAATGGGCCCTTTTATATTATAATTAACATTAACATGGGGCACGGAGGTTCGTATTTAAAATGATAATCTAATATGAAATCTTACATTAATTAAGAAGTTGAATCAAGAATTGAACTTTGGATAAAAAATAAAGCAGTGTGACTGAGGTGGAGAAATGGAACTCCAGCAGCACTGCTGCACTAAAACCCCCCTCACCACATCAGTGACACTGCAGAACTGACAATAAACAATCCACCACCCAAATGATACCTGTTCTGTGATGATGCTGACCAACAGAGAACCAACAGGGGACTAACAAGAAGAAAGTAAACATATTGACTACAGTCTGTAATTTTAAAATTACAAACTCCATCTATATGGTAAGTGGAGGAAATAGAGAATGGAGCAATAAAAGTTTATTAAACATTTAAACAGAACTATTAGAAACTAAACAGAACAAAAACAATACAAACTTTGTCTAAAATAAAAAAAAAATTCAAACATTTGAAATCTTTTTTTTTTTTTTTTTTTTTTTTAGTAAAGTAGTTAATAAAACAGAACAAACGTGATAAATAGACACCATGGTGCAAAACAATAATGAGTCGGCAGTGGAGTCAGAATGATGAAAGGAATAGAAACTGGCACACAGTCTTGGTTCCTGTGGTTGCCCCCGGATACCGCAAGCCTCAAACAAGAACTAGAAGCTGCGGCAGCCTGGTTACCATGGTGATGGGCTGCAGCTCGGGAGGGAAAGCAATGGACCAAAAAAGACAGGAATATACATTAAAAAAAAAAAGCAAAAAATAAAAAATAAAAAAATGATTGAACAGACAGACATGGAAACAAAATAACCCCCAAACATATTCAAATGGTGAATAGAAGGAACATATGACAGTGGAACTGAGGGAAGGTGGAAGGGCGTCATGGTGAAATTGTGGCATCGTGGGGTAGATTGAGTTCACACATGGAGCCCCATGATCGTCCTTTAGACACAGAGACCTTCAGGGGAACCTGGAGCCAAATCAGATGATTAGAGCAGTGTGTACTGATCCTCACTGATTATTGTCTAGAGTGATTTATTAAGTATCGACACACTCACAACAACCCCCCCCCCATACACCCCCTCACACACACTCCCTATTTTACCAAAACAAATGAACAATCCAGAAGACAAATTGGTGAACTAGTATAAACTTATCATGTATGTTATAACAAATACCTGCTCATTTACATTATTCATGTAAAACATTCAGCTTTAGGTCATTTTAACATTAATTATTAAAAAAAAGGGAAAATGAAAGTGGAAAACAGTGGCATGGTTGTTGGTGCCAATACGCTTCTTCTACTTTTTTTTTTTCTTCCTAAAATTCTTTAAAAAAAAAAAAAAATCCTAAAAATGGTATAGCAATCCCATACGTGATTTGAGATGCTGCTATACACCTGGTTTTCTGTCAGTTTGCGAGTTCCTCCTCCTCCTCCTCCTCCACCCACACTGACCTCCTGAAGCTGCCCACAGAAATTAATGCGTTCCTGTGAACTTAAGCAGCTACTTTCAGCCAAAACCAAATTTAACCTCAGTCCACACCATGCACTTCTCACTTCTTCCCAAACTGGCAGCCAGGTGAAGGTAAGAGCTTCCCCAGGCAAGCAGCTGACCCAATTCTTCAGCAGCACTTTACTAAGCACTTACAAAGACAAAGCTACTTATTCTTGAAAAACAAAAAAAGTTTTTCTTGAACTTTAGACGTAACGCTGGATGAGATTCTTGGACTTTCATTTCCTGTCTTGTCCGAGTGCTTTGTTTTTCCAGGAGTTGGCGGGACATACAAGCATTTCATTTCCAAGATACCTTCCGGCTTGTTTTTAATTACATTTCCAACATAACGTCTGCTTGTTCTTAATTACTTGGTAATCTGCAAGTTCAGTTTATAAGTTTATGTAACGTGACTTGGGGGGGAAGGGGGGGGTGCTGGAGGGTTTGTTGCTCTGGCGCGGTGATTAGGCTCAGATGGATCCGCAAGTCCGTCCACCTGTAGATGTATCTGAAGCTCATTACTGGACCCAGCGCCGAGCATTTAAAGGCTCACAGATCCTGAGCTCCATCCGAGCCTCAGCACAGCGAGGGTTATTTAGAATGTCCAATTCGCCTGCTGTCATGTTTTTGAGAGGGAGGAAACTAAAATAGGAGTATTTTTAGAAAACCCATGAAAACATAAAGTGAACATGCCCAAAACTAAAGTAAATGCAGATTTACTGCAGGACAATAGAATGGAATAGTTGATAAGTGCTGTTGAACATTTCCAATCAAATCCCTCCCTGAAGGTCCAGAATATATTTGGGTACTTACACTAAGACTGACGCCAAGACAGTCAATATGCTGAAGGGACTCCATGGTTTTCTTCACCAGCACTGTCACAAAACATCACATTTACAGAAACAGACACGCAAAACATCGTGCTAAACCAGATCGGAAGCGGGGCTTTTAGCCATCACCTGCAAATTCCTCCACTTGTGAGTCCTCCACCTCGAAAAGTAGTTCATCATGAATCTGAGCCACCAGCCTGCAAAACGTACAGATTTGTATGTATTTGCATTTTATAGTAGAATAATCCCGTTTCCTAATCGTTCATGCAATCAGCCACCTGTGACAGAGCAAAGTCTGGTGTCTGTTATATTAACTGTGGCATGTTTGCTGGTGCCAGTTGGATTGGTTTATATACCTGCAGCTGCTGATCATCTGGGATTATAATAAGCACATCTCTTACAAATGATGGAATATAGAAAAAAAAGATTTCCATCTCAGATGCAAATGCCTTGTTCATGACCAAGTTCATTAATGACCACGTGAATTTAAAGTGTGTGTGTGTGTGTGTGTTTTTTGGGGGGGCATTCAAAATGCATCACTTTTTATTGTACACAAATGTAACTGCTTTAGTTTAATAACGATTTATACAATTAACAGAGTAACGTGTTCGACGTACCTGGCAGTCAGTGTGTTTGAAGAGGACAAATGCGAACAGATTTGTATCATTGCCATCTTACACAGATCTGCAGCAGAACCTAAAACACAATAAACACTCTGCAATGAATAGCCTGGTCCGGTGGAGGGTAAAACAAAATGTATATCATTATTTTAATCACTTTAAATGTAGCCCAAATACTGAATGAAATACACTCCCTACATGTTTCTACCCGTATCATCCGTTCTAACAGTTCTTGGTCATGGCTTTATGTAACACTTGATACCTTGAACTACAAAGTTAACAGCTTGTCTCTCTGCCTGGGTCCGGATGCCCCAGTCTGGCGAGTGCACGTGAGGGAGGGAACGCCGTCGACCCATTATAGACTTCACATATCCTATGAACAGTCATAACACACAGTCACGTTCATATACATCTTTTTCTCATCATTAGTCATTCGGTCACACTCACACTGGCACATACAATTCCTCTGGTGGTGCATTCCTAGTGCTTTTAGCAGGACAAAAGCCCTGGCTTACACCTAATGCCTGCATCCAAATGGAAAAGAACGTCCGCAATGGGATAAATCTCTTTCCCAGAAGCAGAGATGCCAGTAGCTTGAGGTCACAAAGGACTCTGATGCTGCTTTGAGCAATGCCCGCAGTAAGCATACGCCTGAGTACGTTTAAGATAAGCAAAAGTGACATACATGAAGGAATGTGATGGCGGTGGTGCACTCACGTGTGTGTACATGCGTGCACAGCTGTCATAACTTACCTATTGTAAGAATATGTGTGCTTGTTAATCCCGTATAAGCGATTTAACATGCTCTGTGCGATTAATTAGGAATTATGATTAATACTTTCACAATTGATCAAATAAATTAAGAACCAAATCATTTTTTCACGAGTTAAATGCATATTGGCATTTAAATCCCCTCCCACTTCAGATGACATTTGATTTGGTTGATCCGTAACTGAAGTCGGATGTTGCTGGTGGATCAATGCAGATCATTGAGAGAAACTTTAATTAGCTTCCACTCGATTGTCACCGATGAGAGGAATCCACATGCAACAGATGCTCTGAATCATGATGTGGGCCGGTTTGGTTTGTGCTACTGGCCTCATCTGACCCACAAACCTTATGCTGAACACATGGCATTTGGGGACTGAGTCTCCTCTTCAGCTCTGTGTATCGTTGTAAAAACATTTTTGTACCATCACTTGTCAATCATCAAAGTTGTGATTTACTTTTTGTTCTATAAATAAATTTTTTTTTTCAATCTGTAATTCCATCTGTTCACTCGCTTCAACTCGTACACAACTGCACACATTTACTCGACTTCATTATCCATCACACACACACACACACACACACACACACACACCGTGCTTGTGGCAGTGACGAACAGTACACTGGATGAAAGCCTGCACTTCTTTGTAGGTTTGAAGGAAAGAGTCCTGGAAACGACTGGCCTCCTCAGCACTCACACCCAGGATACCTGACAGCCGCTCCTTCCCTGCATTTAGAATAGAGATAGAGACAGATGGACAGAAACAGAGAGACAGCGGAGAGGAGAGACGGGGACAGATAAAGAGCAACACAGAGAGAAAGACAGAGAGCAGAAAGAAAGCAAGAGAATAAAAGGACGAATAAATAAATAAATAAGGGAATGAGAGAGATGTCAGAAAACGAGAGAAAGTTGAATAAAGAGAGAAAGAGAGAGAGAGAGAGAGAGAGAGAGCAACACAAAGACAAAGCAAATTATCAAGCAATAGAGAGAAAGATGAAGAGTGAGAAACAAAGACAAATGTAGAACATGAAAAGGAATATATATATATATATTATAGAGAGACAGAGACAGACAGAGAAAGAAAGTAAAATAAAAAAGGAGAAATAGAGAGAGAGAGAGAGAGAGAGAGAGAGAGAGAGAGAGAGAGAGAGAGAGAGAGAAAGAGAGAGAGAGAGAGAGAGAAAGAGAGAGAGAGAGAGAGAGAGAGAGAGAGAGAGAGAGAGAGATGAAGAGTGAAAAACAAAGACAAAGGTAGAACATGAAAAGGAAAAAAAATATATATGCACATTATGTAGAGAGACAGAAAGACAGACAGAGAAAGAAAGTAAAATAAAAAAAGGAGAAACAGAGAGAGAGACAGAGAGAGAGAGAGACAGAGAGAGAGAGACAGAGAGAGAGAGAGACAGGAAAACAGTAAACAGTCATAAAGTTCATAAATCGATTTCACCGCTGCACCACATTCTACGACAAACTTTAATGAAAGCATCAGTGTTTTTGTTTACATCAGACATTCAGACATTTCCTTTTGAGAAAAGACATCGAAAGCTCTAAAGACTGGCATTATAACAAACCTTTTAGAACACAGAGAATTATCTAAAAAAACGAGGGCAGGTATTGATTACAAGCTGCGAGTGGAGGAGCATCGCTGATAAAACCTGCTGCTAACAGAACACATTCAGATCTGAAACATTCTCCCATCAAACATCTTCAAAGACCTTTCAGAGATTCTTTTAATGAACATGTTGGATCTCAAACATTCTAATGAGAAGATGTTGCTGCTTTAAATCTTTAAACTAATAAATAAATATCCAAAGTATATTCTAATAAATCTTTTACAGCATGAATGCTCACATTTAAGGAGTGTTTGACTTTAATCACTGCTGGCTCACAGAGTTGAGAGTTACTGGCGTTTGTAACTTAACGGCTTAATGATGTGTTTTTAATTCTAAACCCCGACGATACAATACAATCTCCATCTTTGTGTTGCTATGGCTATAAGCACTACTACAGTGAGCAGAACATACTGCACTTACAGAGCCACTATTACAATTCCCTAATGTCAGAGGTTCTGCACTTAGTCATTAAACTGCATTTTTAGTGTTATTCTGTTTACAACGTTACACACAGAAACAGTTTGGCTCTGTTTTAGATCAGAATAATCACGGGATAAAAGACGGGAGCTTCTGAGATGGATAAATGTGAACAAGGAGGATGGGGGTAAAAAAAAACATATATATATATATATATATATATATATATATATATATATATATATATATATAGAGAGAGAGAGAGAGAGAGAGAGAGAGAGAGAGAGAGAGAGAGAGAGAGAGAGAGAGAGAGAGAGAGAGAGAGCAGTGAAAGCAACAATATGGAGCAGGTGAGGTTTTACATTTGTAAGTCACTTTGGATAAAAGCATTTGCTAAATGAATAAATGTAAATGTAAATTTTCTGTAAATGTACATTAAATGGGCGGCACATGTTCTCCTCTCAGCACTAGGAATTCCCGGTTCAAATCCCAATCTGGGTGGAGTTTCCATGTTCTCCCCGTGTCCGCGTGCGATTCCTCCGGGTTCTCCGGTTTCCTCCCACAGTCCAAAAACATGGATCAAGTCAATTGAGTTCTCAAAATTGCCCCATATAGAGTGTGTGTGTGAGTGAGTGTGTGCCCAGCGATGGATTGGCGCCCTGTCCTGGGTCTATCTGCCCAGCGCCCAAAACGTTCTCCCCTGGATGGGCATGGGGAACCCCACCGCGACCCTAATAGAGGATAAAGCTGGTGATGAATGAATGAATGAATGAATGTACATTAAATTGCATGTGCATCTATATTCGGGTCGAGAACTTCCGCACAGCCTCCCAACCCAAAATCTGTAAAAATCAGACAAGATAGTCAGTTTTAAGTAAGAGGTAAATATAAAATATTCTTTCTGTGTTGTTCAAGAACGAAATTTTATGAATTTTAGAAAACAACAAAACACAATATGACTTCATCTTTGCCATTAAACACCAGACTGATTTCCATAAACATTTGCTTTAAAATACTTTAAATGCTTTTTACATCTTCAGGGTAAACGGGGTTGTATATGTATTAGTAAAACAACGTTTAAATATGGCTGCAGAATTGTAAATGTTTTTTTTAATGTTTAACCCACTTATAACCTCTAATTTAATTTATTTTATTTCTGTTTCTGCTTTTTTAATTTTGCTTTTCTTATTGTATAACTGCTCTAATGTTTAATATGTCTTGTGTGTTTTAATGATTTACTGCTCTATTCATTTTGTAAAGTGTCTTTCAGGTCCCTAAAAGCGCTATATAAATAAAATGTATTATTATTATTATTATTATTATAACCTAGGCGGCACGGTGGCTTAGTGGTTTAGCATGTTCGCCTCTCAGCACTAGGTATTCCCGGGTCGAATCCCCATCTGGGTTTCCATGTTCTCCCCGTGTCTGCGTGGGTTTCCTCCGGGTTCTCCGGTTTCCTCCCACAGTCCAAAAACATGGATCAAGTCAATTGAATTCTCAAAAATTGCCCCATATAGAGTGTGCGTGTCTGTGGGAGTGAGTGTGTGCCCAGGGATGGATTGGCACCCTGTCCTGGGTGTATCTGCTCAGCGCCCGAAACGTTCTCCCCTGGATGGGCATGGGGAACCCCACCGCGACCCTAATAGAGGATAAAGCGGGAGATAATGAATGAATGAATTATAACCTAAAATTTAATGAAGGATGAGAATCAACAGAAGCTCATCACTCAAATGGTGAATTTTCTCCCTGAAAGAGTTCACAGTTATCAGTAAAAAACATAAATAATAATAATAATAATAATAATGAGTGTAAAGTGGTTTGTCTGAATCGATAACGTTTGCAGTTTGGGTTTCACTGTTTTTTTTTTTTTGCTAATCACCACACAAACCCGAGAAAGCAGCTGTGTGTAGAACGGGCGATGAACGCGACAAGGCAAAACAAAACACTTGTGTGTTGTCATGGCAACAACAGTGACAGAGTGTGTAGGGATGCTGAGATTTGGGCATAATGTGCTGCTCCACCCACATCACAGAGCATGCCCAGAAAACACCTGTGGTGGGAGCGAGCTCGAATGTGGGCTGAAACACTGTGGGTGTGTAAACTCTGACTGGTGTATCTGAGTGAGTGCTCACGCACCACCGAGAGGCGAGCATGGTGAAGACATCCGCTTCAGGATTCTGGAAGGTTCTCACGAGCTCGGGGTCTGACGACAGATGAGCCAGCAGACGCAACTCCACCTGACAGTAATCTGCACGAAAAATAAAAAATAAAATAAAAAACTTTGATTTGCAGATGAAAGCAGTCACACTTACTGCGCATCTTCAGAACCCTGACTGCGCAGAAGCTGAGAGACACGATGAGCACGAAGAGACAGAACGTCGCTTAACGGGAGAACGAGATTAGACAGCTAGAAAAAAATTGGGGAGACAAACTTCGAGGTGTTTATCTGATTGTGTGTGTGTGTTTTGAGAGGACTTCACCACGATGTAAAGAACTGGTATCCATCCATCCGTCCATTATCTTCCCCTTTATCCTCTACTAGAGTCCCCATGCCCAGAAAGATTCGGGCCCTGGGCAGATACACCCAGGACAGGGCGCCAATCTATCGCTGGGCACACACTCACACTCTATATGGGGTATTTTGGAGAACTCAATTGACCTTGACCCATGTTTTTGGACTGTGGGAGGAAACCGGAGAACCCGGAGGAAATCCACGGGGACACGAGGAGAACATGGAAACTCCACCCAGATTGGGATTCGAACCGGGAATCCCTGGCGCTGGGAGACGAACGTGCTCACCACTAAGCCACGGTGCCACCTTGGCTGGTATCCATTAAAGATAAATTATAAAGAATATCAAAAAGATATTAAAATTTCAAAGCTTTTTATCACAGGTTCTGTGGTCAGGGTTGAGGTTAAGTGATGCATTATTGAGCTACAAGGTAATTAAATAATGTTATATGAGTAATAAATGGCTGTTTCTTTGTGCGAGTGTGTGTGTTGGCGTCATCCCCCTCTCTGTCAGCAGGAACGGTAATCCTCCCAGCAGCCTCTCTGCCAGATAAAAGGGAATGGATGTGGATAAGCTTACACTGCAACACCAACTGACTGTGTGTACCGCTGTGTGTACCACAACGCTGACTCACCCTCACACTCACACACACAAATACACAAAGCACACATTTATAATATTTGACTGAATATATTTTTGACAGGATTATATACCATGGTCACTTATTTACATTGTGTATATAATACCATAACTCATAGTTATATTTATATATTACATGCAGCCAAAAAAATGTATTTACACTCACACACACACAAAGGTTGGTTGCATAAAACCTACATCTTGCACTTTTCTATATTTGCACCTCTGCTAGATGATAACAGTAATTTGTTGGGAATTCATATCACAGTGATTTGTTAATAGTGAAATTGTTGTATTTCTGTAACGGCGCTTTTGAAGAAAAAAATATATAAATTTTACATTTGGTCATTTATTGGACGATTTTATCCAAAGCGACTTACAAAGTGAGAACAGGGTTAAACACAACATCCCTGGAGCAATGAGGGTTAAGGGTCTTGCTCAAGGACCCACATTGGTAACTTCAGCGGACCTTGGATTTGAACCGCCAACCTTCAGATTGATAACCAAACGCCCTGACCACTGAGCTACCACAGAATCACAGAATGTTGATCAAATAAACTAGATATTCATACGTTCAGGTGTTCAGTGTCGCTAAACCTCAACCCGACCAAATGAAGTACCTTCCCTCCGTCACACTACAAAGTCCGAATTTAATTCATTTATTCATGCTGACGTTCAGATCACAGTTTTACCTCGAATTCTGAATCATATGGAAAAAAAAAAAAGCAAACACAAATTCATAAACAAACGTGAGGTTTGTCCTCGTGCTGTGTTTATTCAGTGCTGCGTGGTGAGTGAGAGAGCAGTGAGACAGTAAACGGCAGGACGCATGGCAGACACACGTATCTGAGGTTAAACTATTCGAATTGTGACGAATTATAATGAATGAATTTGGTTAAAAAACAGAAACAAATAAAGGCACTAAAGACTGAAATCAGATTTTCTTGAATATTTAGGTCAGTGACACATCATTCTGTTTCCTTGAAAGTCTTTCCTTGAAAGTTACTTCTGTGTCATGATTAATTTAACTTTCTACTCTCACTTTCTAGATTTTAGAATAATTAATTAATTAATTTGGTGTAACCGAATCCCACCACAGTTACAATTACTCATATTCTCATCCTCTATTCAATGACTGATTTGAACATTACCTGAAGGCACATGGTTGGTTGATTTAATCTATGTGTGTTTTTGATGAAGTGCTTGGTGTGTATTAATGTATTAATCCATTCATCTTTACTGTCACATTAGCATCGCATGCTTATTGTCCCTGGCAACAAGCTGCAGTATGTGTGAGAGAGAGGTACTGATGCTGAAATAAGCTATGTCATCATGTAATCAGCATCAACGTGGTCTTATTTAATAGGGTTCCAAAACTCCAGGCACATCACGATTTAATTAGATTTTTGATTTGGTATGTCAAGATCACATCACAAACAATATTTCTATTTCAAATATATTGCATTTGCCTTCATTACAAATGACACAGAGGTCTGAGTTACATTATTTTTACCCACAGGATAATAATTACAACATTGCACACTACCAAATGTCATGATACATGGGGAACTCATCATTCAGACGGATTTTCCATTGTCTAAAGTCACTGCAAATTAAAAACCTAAATGAGACAGGCAAAAAGAACCAATTAAAACGTTAACTTTCTCTTAAACTCGCTGCTGAATCTGCGCAAAACCATCTATTTTCACACCTTGCACCTAACATTGTTTAAATAGCAACGATGCTGGTGAATATATCTACACCAAAGGGTGTGGTGGTCTCAAAATGATGTGTGTTCTGGTACAGTTCTGACGTATTAAACTTGATTTGTAAACAGAACTGAGTAAGAGTTGCATTTGCTGCCCATTTGTGGCATAGCAAAGCAGTAATATCCAAAGCCATGTGACATAAAGGTCCCAATGCAGGGACGAAACAAAGGCCAGGACATTTGAGGACACCTCCAGCTGCAGACGTTTTGGAATTCTGTGCTGTGGGATGTCTGGAGGGATGCGTCAACAAAGAATTTGTGGAAGAACAAACTGCACTTTAAAAAAGGAAGAAAGCTAGAAATCCTGCAAACGTCTTGGCTTTACTTAACCATCAAAGTGGACTTAAGTGAGAACACTAATTGTGTTAGTTAACGATGTTAAATATATAAACAATGCATAATGAAATGTGTGCAGTGATGTAACAATGTGCCCTCTTTGCAAAAAACACACATCCTTATATTGGAACTTACCCTGTCTCCTTTGATATTATTTTTATATTTCCCCATCAGATGTAACAAGGCCTCTAGGGGCAATAATGCTCACCCCATTTTAACTGTCTCTTTGGCACGGACACAAAACACCCACAGACATGGTAAATAAAGACAGGCGAGCAAACACAAACTCATTAAAGCGGATGTCCTTGATGTGTCTCATAATGACATCAAAGAGCCCAGACCTATTTTAGGGATTCTTCTAGTTCCACTCTACTGTTCTTACTGTTCTTTTGTGACACAGTTTCAGGGTGGTGGCGGGGCGGCCGTGCTTAGCTGGGTCAGGACACTTTGTTCATGGCGGGTTCACTACACACAGACACGGTACATCCCTCTGGCTGCCTTCCCTTGCACATGAACTCAGTGTTGGGGTATTTCAAGTACATCACTGCTCCATTTTCCCTAACTCATGTCTGCACTGTCTGCATAGTGAGTTACAGGAGGGCAACTGATGCTGGATCAAATATTAGATTAACAGAATGATCCATACACCTGCATGTGTACTCCTGTCAGGGGGCATCAGGATGGAAGAAAGAAGTCAATGTTCCTGTGAGAAAGACTGATATTTAATTCAGCAGGAACTTATAATTATTCAATTTGCAATAAATTAGTATTTGGTACTGAAGGTGGTCTCGGTGGTACTGTGGGTCAATGTAGTCAACATAAGGCAAGAAGGTTCAAGGTTTAAATTGTGGGCAAGCATTTTTCTGTGTAAAGTTTGCATGTTCTCTCTAAGCCTGTGTGGGTTTCCTTCCACAATCCAAAAGCAAGCAGGCGAGCTAGAGGTGGGAAATTGCACGTTGTCGTAAATGTGTGCATGCAGGTCAGAATAGAATCAGAATCAGAATATCTTTATTGTCATTATACCAGGTATAACGAAATTAAGGTGCCATACTTTTCGGTGTCACATACATAAATTTAAACAGATAAAGATTTAAAAGAATTTTAAAAGAGTACACTATAATTTACAATTTACAAAAAAAAAAATTGAAAGAAAGAAAGAATCTTATTTACAATAGTGTATAAGAATGTATAACCTGAGTTTGAATTGTATTTATATATTGCACGTTTTTTATTTCTTTATTTTTATTGCACGTTCGAAAATTGAACATTCAATAGTGAATTATGACTGTAAAAAAAAAAAAAAAAAATTTTTTTTTTTTTTTTTTTTTTTACAATGCACCATTTAGTGTTCGTACAGCGGTTGAGTAAAAGCTATTTCTGAGCCGGTTTGTTTTTGTTTTTATTGCTCTGTAACGTCTACCTGATGGTAGCAGCTCTAGGAGACGCTGACCGGGGTGAGAATTGTCTGTGATAATTTTGTGAGCTTTTTTGTAATTTTGTGAGGTGTGTGTTTGTGTGTCTGGGTCCGGCCTCGGGACGAGTCCAGTGTGTTTCTTTGAATTTCAGTGTATAATTAATTACTATATTGTGGTGAAAGAGCAGAAAAAAACTCCTACCTGCTGAAACGAAAGTCCATCCTTCTCTTGGTATGAACATTGTACGTGGATGAATAGTTAGCATCTCCATCTCTTGCCCTAACACACACACACACACACACACACACACACACACACACACACACACTTTAATTTTAAAACAGAATGATTTACACTGTGGGGACAACGAACTTGACATCCCCATAATTCCTCATAATTAATACAACATAGTGTGTAAGCAGGTTTTAGTTATATATACCTGTACACACACACACACACACACACACACACACACACACACACACACACACACACACACACACACACACACATTCTCTCTCTATTAGAAGCAGCTGGACACTTACACATTCATAGCACACAGTAGCATTACAGCAAATTACATTATATCATTTATACATAATGTTCTTTATGAAAGTACTTAATGCTTGCTTTGCTTGTTTCTGAGCCAGGCCCTTAAAATAGAGAGTATAGAGTGTAAGCTTGGCTTGCTGCTGGAGCAGAGGGCTGAAGACACACAGTGGTATAAAGTTACTGCAGGAGGGAGGCAGAATTGAAAGCACTGCATGAGGATATTGATGAGTGTGGGTGTGTGTACGGATGAACTCTAACACACTGTTTAAAAAAAATCAATGTCTCTGAGGCAGTGATGGAGAGCTGATGCGATACACAGGAATCCAACAAGGGGGACGGGAGGGGGGGGAGACACGGACATGAGTAAGAATGATAGGAGAGACAATAAGATAAGACAGGGGTCATTAAAAAAAAACACAGAAAGTAAAAACCTGTAGAGAAAAACAGACAGAGGAACAAGCCGTGGAGATAAAGGTGTAGCGCTCGGGTTAAACTCTGAGACGGTTAGTGCTGACGCTGCACCTCCTTAACCAGCGCAGCATCAGTAGAACCTCTGATTTTGGAATGCTGCCAGTTTCGGGAGCCCTCTTGACTGGGTACTCTGCAGGCTCTGCCCCCTTTAGTTATGCTGTTCCAACTAATGGTCCAGATTTCCAAGCTCATCATCCTCATCCCTACCAGAATGCTACAGCGGTGACTTTTTAGGTTTAAAAGCCAACATCATTCATTCATTCATTATCTTCCGCTTTTATCCTCTATTAGGGTCGCGGTGGGGTTCCCCATGCCCATCCAGGGGAGAACATCTTGGGCAACGGGCAGACACACCCAGGACAGGGCGCCAATCTATCACTGGGCACACACTCACTCACCCAGACACGCGCACACACACACTCTATATGGGGCAATTTGGAGAACTCAATTGACTTGATCCATGTTTTTGGACTGTGGGAGGAAACCGGAGAACCCAGAGGAAACCCACGCAGACACGGGGAGAACATGGAAACTCCACCCAGATGGGGATTCGAACCGGGAATCCCTAGCGCTGAGAGGAGAACGTGCTAACCACTAAGCCTAATTTTGGTGCTAACCAAAATTCGTTTCTGATTTTGACTTGGTGGCACGGTGGCTTAGTGGTTTAGCACGTTCGCCTCTCAGCCAACCCCGGTTCGATTACCGGTTCGAATCCCAATCTGGGTGGAGTTTCCATGTTCTCCCCGTGTCCGCGTGGGTTTCCTCCGGGTTCTCCGGTTTCCTCCCACAGTCCAAAAACATGGATCAAGTCAACTGAGTTCTCCAAATTGCCCCATATAGAGTGAGTGTGTCTGTGTGAGTAAGTGTGTGCCCAGCGATAGATTGGCGCCCTGTCCTGGGTCTATCTGCCCAGAGCCCGAGACGTTCTCCCCTGGACCCTAATATAGGATAAAGCGGAAGATAATGAATGAATGAATGAATGAATAATTTAGGATTAGAGACCGTGTCCTCCTGCTGCTTATTGGAGAACGCAACAGAGGAACGAACATAAAGACGAAGACCAAGCAGGAACTTAACCAAGAAATCCTTGTTCAACGTGGCTGATGGCTCTGCATGAGGGATTTAGTTGTACTGAAATATTACCCAGCAGACAGATTTTTTTTTTTCTTGTGTAAGTGGTTTAGAGCTCAAGCAAAATTACAGTATTTTAATACAAGGCTGACATTCGGCTAAAGTCTGATTCATAACGCACATAAAACGTTTAAAAAAATAAAAAAAAACACTTGCTTTTTCAACCTATTTCTCAGTGTGATGTCTGTGGCACATTCTCCCTCTTCAGGCTAAATCTGAGGGTCATTAGGGTTTTTATTAAAACTATTCCTCACCTTGGACATCCTGCTTCTTGGTGATCTGCACCGGCTGTCGGGGTAAAGCCTGGAAATTCTGCAAAATATTCAGGCGAGACAGAGCCTTTTATTCACTCATCCATCACTCCAGATTTAGATTTGGACGTGTCAAGTAAACCTGGCACTTATTTTCATATAGAAACTGAACACAAAAGCTGCGTTGTGCAGGACGCCTCTGTGGTCGAAGTGCCAGAGAAAATAAACCAGAAATTAATATATTTCAGGGCGGCACGGTGGCTTAGTATTTAGCACGTTCTCCTCTCAGCACTAGGGATTCTCACGCAGCAGTAGGGATTCCCGGTTCGAATCCCCATCTGGGTGGAGTTTCCATGTTCTCCCCATGTCTGCGTGGGTTTCCTCCGGGTTCTCCGGTTTCCTCCCACAGTCCAAAAAACATGGATTAAGTTAATTGAGTTCTCTAAACTCTAGTGTGTCTGAGTGAGTGAGTGTGTGCCCAGCGATGGATTGGCGCCCTGTCCTGGGTCTATCTGCCCGGCGCCCGAGACGTTCTCCCCTGGATGGGCATGGGGAACCCCACCGCGACCCTAATAGAGGATAAAGCGGGAGATAATGAATGAATGAATGAATGTATGTCACTCTGTAAACACAAACTGGTTTGTAAATGACAGAATCAAATAGAATACATGACAGCATTACAATGCAGATGACTGCTGACTGACACACACACACACACACACACACACTGACGCCGCACATCTCCACTGTCTGATGAGTCTATTGATTATGTGAAGTGATATCAGTAGTATTCAGCATAAAGTGCTTTAATGCCTAACATGGCAGCTGCTACTATTTTGGTCCGCTGCTTTATTAATACAAACGAAAGCCTCCTGCAGAGGTTCGGGTACCACATTTCAAATTCCAAAGGTTATTGATGTTTGTGTTAAGTGACACAGGACACTGCAGGGAACACAGAAACACCCTGCATTTCATTTATCGGCCAGACCAATAAATACAGTATGAAAGCGTTTTGCCAGGCTGATCTGAGATCAGACGACACCAGCGTTTGTTACAGGGTTTCATGTCAGCAGCACCAGCAATTGAGAACTAATGCAAAGTGGATGACAGACCGACACAGCCGCAGGTCAAGCAGGAGAGTGATGATGCTGCAGACGGCAGATTAGTACGAACGTGGCAGTTCTCAGGTCGGCGTGAGCCGAGCCACGGTTGGCAGGGGGAGGATGAGTCTTGCTGCTGTGCGAGGAAGTGCTTCAGCAGCAACTTTCGGCTCCTCTGAATAACCGGATCAATCAAAAGTCATTTGAAGCCTTTCTCACAGAGCACGGACGAGACAGAATGAGATCCTCTGATGTGACGTGGCATCGATTTCTGAGTGGGATATTTACCGACACTAATATTTTAAATCTGAAAAAAAAATGTACATATTAAATAAACGGTAAATAAATGGACAGGCATTTAATAAATACTATTGTACCACTGTTTGTTAGCAAACCTTATTTATGATTAATAATCTAGAAAAGCAATAAAAACATAAGGGCCATTCATTCATTCATTCATTATCTTCCGCTTTATCCTCTATTAGGGTCGTGGTGGGGTTCCCCATGTCCATCCAGGGGAGAAAGTCTCAGGCGCTGGGCAGATACACCCAGGACAGGGCGCCAATCTATCACTGGGCACACACTCACTCACACTGACACACTCTATATGGGGCAATTTTTTGAGAATTCAATTGACTTGATCCATGTCTTTGGACTGTGGCAGGAAACCGGAGAACCCGGAGGAAACCCACGCAGACACGGGAAGAACATGGAAACTCCACCCAGATGGGGATTCGAACCGGGAATCCCTAGCGCTGAGAGGCGAACGTGCTAAACTACTAAGCCACCGTGCCGCCCATCATAAGGGCCATGTCATCAAATAATCACCAGTGTTACCTGTGTGGGCCCTTGTCTAATGCTCTCAACCCTCATTTCTCTAGGGATGCTGTATAATGGCTGACCCTGTGACCCTAAAGTGTCTTTAGATGTAAAGTAAGTAACATCACAGCAGCGGTGATAAAGTGTAATGAGCAGGTCTGCAGGTTGTGGAAGGGGATGTGATTCAGTTTCCGATCGTCTACTTGCTCCAGTTCAACCCTGTAACCCCAACGCCTGCCGAAGAAGCTCCAGATGGAGCACCAGTGTAGAAAAGCACCCATAATATCCGGCTATCTCGTGCGGTTTTCGTTCATCGAGCAGGTTCTGACTGGTTTCTTTCAGGATTTTTAAAAAAAGAAATATAAACAGTGTCATATTCTGCTAAATAGAGAAACAGTCCTTTCCATGTCGGACAGAACAGCGTCTGTGTGTCTCCGAAAGAAAAGTCAAGAGCAAGCGCAGCCTCTCTAACCAGCACTAAAGTTACCACCTGACAAACTTCATACTTAAATATATGTGTGTGTGTGTGTGTGTGTGTAAATACATTTAAGGTGGGGCTTGTTAATAACGTTCAGGTTGTTTTTAGCTATAGTGCTGTGTCTGTGCAGTGGTCAGGTCCCGGGTTTGATTCCAGAGTGATGTGAATACAGGTCCTGTCTGTGTTTTGCATGTCCTCACCGGCCGGGGTGGGTTTTCTCAGGGGTCTCCCATGTCCTCGAACATTCTATATACATGATGATAGATAAAACTGAAGACACTAAATTTGCCTCTCTATTGGTGATGCATGGATCAGTGTTCTCGGGGTGCTGGTTCTAAGCCCAAACAAAAAGGAAAGCTGTGTCAGAAACGCTATCTGATGTAAATCTCATTCTGTGTGGAATAAACCACAAAAAACTTAAAAAAAGCAATTTATTGTCTCAGTCTATTTTAATATAGTTACAAAAAAATGTATCATCCAGTTTGTTCAGGATGTATTTTTGCATGTCTGCATGTCCTCCCTGTACCGCAGTGGAATTTCTCCCCAGTTTCTAGGGGGGGGGGGGGTGCTACACTGGAGAATCTAAACAGTCCTAGCCATTAGGGGTGAATGGATCAGAACCGCTTCCAAGCCTGAATAAACAGGAGGGTTGCATCATGAAGAGCGTCCAGTATAAAATCCACATTCTTATGGAACAGTGGACCTGCTCCGCTGTGCTGACCCCCAACAGAAACAAACAGAGGGAAGACGAAAAAATGAATATAATAAAACAGCACACGAGGCAACTCCTTTAGTGCACTTTGTGGAGTCACATTAATACGCTTTAAACATTTTCACTTTTCCAAAAACACGGAACGTGTTCAAAAGGCACTGCAGCATTTACTTGATGAAAAAATAATTGGTTTCTTTTCAGGTTAAAGTTGTGATTCTGCTGGAGGATTATGGAGCGTGCAGCTGTACAAATACACACAGCTCCTTTATTAAAACTATAGAAGGGTCAGAACCGATCACAGACGGAGTCTGAGGAATGCAGATGAGAAAAGGAATATACAGATTAAATAAGAAAACACACAATCCTGTCTCACACACACACACACACAATGACAAACTTGCACACACATGGGGCCAAATACACAATGGCACACATTTACATACAATGGGGCACACACACACACACACACACACACACACACACACACAAACATACTGACAAATATGTATTTAAAAGAGAGCCTTGCACACACAAAAACACACTCGCGTACACACATGCAAACACACACATATCCCACACACATAAGTCAAAACCCATAGTACTACACACAGTAGCAATTTCAGTTTCTGCCATGGACGGCGCTTCCCATAATTATTAAAAGGACTCATTTTGTACAGAAATGCTGACCTCAGCCAAATGGTATAAGAATTTTATGGCCTGTTTAATGAAAGCATTTCTTAGTTGCACGTCCAGCCTCTTAAACGTTAATGATGCTGTTCTGTGTGGTGCAGCACGTCTTCTCTTTTTTTTTTTCTCCGTAAAATAGGCAGAAGTTGAGAAGTTGACTGATGAATTATTTAGCCTGAGACAGAGAGGAATGGGGGTGAAGAGTGGAGAGGAGGACAGAGACAGAAAGAAAAGGGGGGGGGGGGGGTTCAGTATATCAGCGAATTTGTAGCCAGTGTTAAAATTAACAGTCACTGTAAGAGTCGTGAGAGCTTTTGTGTGTTTGATGAACCGGGATCAGGAATGAGTGTATAATGTGTGTCATTACTAATTAATCTCCCTGCTCCACTTTCCTTTCGCACTTTCGCTCGGATGTTAACGCAAAAGAAAAGCTTCCTGATACAGAGAAGGATTCTGAGCAAACTGCATGCACTACATGTCTATGTCTCCTTCACACACACACACACACACACACACACACACACACACACACACACACACACACACACACACACACACACACACACACAAGAAGTATTGCCAGGGTGACAGAAGGATGGTCTCCACCCTGCAGGCATATGCTATTTAGCATATGCTGCACTAGGAGCATGCACACACAAAAGCACATACACTGCAGGCAATCGCTGTAATGTTGTTGTGTAACCGAGTCGTTTATTTACATGCCACGACATCACCTTAAATCTCTGCCTGAACGGAACGCAGTTAGTGCTGAAGTACAACAACATTAACATCATTTATCAAACAAAGCGATTTGTACCTTCAATAGAGTCATTTACATAAATAATAAAATCCCAGTTCTCCGGTTTCCTCCCACAGTCCAAAAACACGGATCAAGTCAATTGAGTTCTCCAAATTGCCCCATAGAGAGTATGTATGCGTGTGTGTCTGTCTGAGTGAGTGTGTGCCCAGCGATAGATTGGCGCCCTGTCCTGGCTGTATCTGTCCAGTGGCCGAAACGTTCTCCCCTGGATGGGCATGGGGAACCCCACCGCGACCCTAATAGAGGATAAAGCGGGAGATAATGAATGAATGAATGAATGAATGAATAAAATCCTAATTTCCAAGCAATTCTTGCTCAAGAGAAAAAAAATAGAGATATTATTTTTACAGTTCTGACATTTAAGACTTCAACCAGAATGTTCTATTCATTAAAAAGTTTGTTTAAAAGTCACAATGTGAACAACTATTGCATATAACTTAGGGGTGTCTTCAACTAAGGATTTTCATAGTCGAATCTGATTCGTCAGATTTTCCCTATAGTCGACTGATAGTCGAATCAGTTAAAATTTCACCACAAGATAGCGCTATAAGCATGGTTTTTAAAAAAAGATTTTTAAAAATATTTTACTTGTTTTTTCTAACAAAAGAAAACCTTTTTTTTGTTGTTTTTCTTTTTTTTTCTAGAAATTAGGATGATTTTATTTGACAAAAGGCTATATATATATATATATAACAAAAACAAAGACATTTCATGTAAAAACTAATGCTTAGCAGCAGCCATGGGCGCCCCCATGTGGTCAAAATGGTACATTCGACTATGAGGTTCATAGTCGACTACGGTTCTCCGAATCGAATCGTCGAATCAGCGAATATTGCAGCTCACCCCTAAAAAAATACCTACAGTATGTTAGGCCTACAGTAAAACCCCCACAATGCAAAAAAACAAACGTGTGTATTGGATTCTTTCTATTTTTGTAAGATGTTGTTGTATTTTTATTTAGTTCTGTAAACATGACTCTTGTTCTATACACACAGTTCCCTTTGAGGTAAGAGGGGTTACTTAGTTCAAATTGCAACAATATCATACAGCTGCATTATATAGAGTATGAATCACTGCAGCTCCACCAGTGTGTGTGTGTGTGTGTGTGTGTGTGTGTGTGTGTGAGTTAGAACACCAAACACCATCTGATTAGATCTGAGCCATGTGGCTACCAAAGTATAAATAAATGTTCTCAGTCACACATGTGTTTTGTGTGTGTGTGTGTGTGTGTGTGTGTGTGTGTGTGTGTGCGCATGTTTGTGTGTGCATGTTTGTGTGAGGATGCAAATGAATGCAGTGACAGTTTGACTTGGAGTGTCGATGTCTGGCTCACTGTGGTTACTCAGACAGATGACTAGAGCAAAAATAAAGCAGCATGGGTCAGCTCTCACACACTCACACTCTCCCTCCCTCACACACACACACACACACACACACACACACACACACACACACACACACACACACACACACACACACACACACACACACACACACACACACACACACACACACACACACACACACACACACACACACTCTGCATCAGTTCCTCACGGTCACTCAGATTTTCTGCGGGAGGATCAAAGCTCAACACAAACATTGTGCTGAATAAACACAGAGCAGCATCATCAACACAAAATCTACACAATCCATAAAAACCTTCAACTACTGCAGTTAAAATTATATATATATATATATATATATATATATATATATATATATATATTTATATAATTTTTTTTTTATTTTTTTATTTTTTTTTTTTTACACACAATCCTCTGTTAAATGTTTGCATGCGTGTGAGCTGAATATCTCATGATGGGATTTTATTCTATGTTTTGATTGGGGAGTGTTTTCACTGAGAGGAATGATCACATTTAGCACAACATTCATTTAAAGAAGTTTCCTCCATTGTTTGGTAAATAACGCAGCTTGGTGATGATGAAAACATGTAATCAAGTTGGGCTTATAAAAAAATTGGAAAACCAAAATGTCTTTTGAATTTTGAGATTTAAATGTGGAATAGAGCTCTCAGGAGATTTTACCTGTACATGACCTTGTCCTAATGTCCTTCCCATGGTTTTGCTGAGCTGGTAACATAGTGGATGACCTGTCAATTCGAATCAATCATCTGATGGGGGCCAGTCGCACCAGGACAGAGCACGTTCGGTCAGAAAACAAGCACCAGAATGAATTTCACTTGCGACACAAATAATGCATAAATACTCATTCATTCATTATCTCCCGCTTTATCCTCTATTAGGGTTGCGGTGGGGTTCCCCATGCCCATCCAGGGGAGAACGTCTCAGGCGCTGGGCAGATACACCCAGGACAGGCCGCCAATCCATCGCTGGGCACACACTCACTCACACAGACACACTCTATATGGGGCAATTTTAAGCATTCAATTGACTTGATCCATGTTTTTGGACTGTGGGAGGAAACTGGAGAACCCGGAGGAAACCCACGCGGACATGGGGAGAACATGGAAACTCCACCCAGATGGGGATTCGAACCGGGAATCCCTAGCGCCGAGAGGCGAACGTGCTGACCACTAAGCCACCGTGCCACCTGCATAAATACAGTATTAGATAATTAGAAGAATGGCTCACTTGTCTGAACTGAAACATGCTGTAGGATTCTTTTCTTGAGACCTATCGCACGGTACCTGTGTATTTTAAGATATATCCGAAGCCTTTAACAGACACAGATGCATGAAACACAAACCTCAGACACAATGCAGGAACACGGCCTTCATTTCTGTCAAACCTTCAGAATAAATATCTACAATAACGTCACCCTGTATTTTCTAACATTCACATTTATGTTTTCATTTAATTGCTGACTATAAAAATGAAGCATTCAGACTCCAGTGTGTCTGGTTATATTTTGCTTTGTAGTCAGTGGGTCCCTCTGCCGAATGACATAATGTCACCTACATAAACTAACCGGCGTTCACATCACGGCCTCCAAAGCAATTCATATTAAACAAAAAGGTCTGCCACAAAGTCTCCACAAAGTCTCCTTAGAATGGGGTTCAGGTCTGGACAATCCATTTGTAAGAATGATGTCTGGTCTCATGCTCCCTAAACCACTCTCTCACAATTTGAGCTTGATAAATCCTGACATAGTCATCATGGGATATATATGTCCATGTCATCAGAGAGGAACAGATCCATTGATGAAAGAACCTGGTGGTGCAGACCTCATTCTTCGGACACATAATGTTGCTGATCGCAGATCTGAATGACTGCGGCCACCCCGGATCAGAGTTACAACCTGGCGGTGTATAAATTATTAGACTCACATTAATTGTTAATGCTGCTACCTGCTGGTTATTTATGGTTAATGCATGGTGCACTCACTACCTCTCAGAAACCTTTTAAATGCACAGCTGCCACAGACTCACAACAACTGGTCTTTACTCCTTAAAAACTGTAATAATGCTTCAAACAGTAGTAAAAACCAGCCAAAAACCAATAAAGCTGCCTAAGCCACATACACATTCCAATTCCTGATCACTTTTACCCTGGTAACGAGCACAGCGCCGCACTCACAGACTGCAGGAAAGGATGGGAGCTTTACATCAAGGTTGCCCATATAAGGAATAGTGTAATAGAATTATAATGAATTCGATTGATTTGTTTATGAATTTGTTTCTCGTTATTTAATCCTGACACAAAAGTTAATTCAATAAAATTCTGGCATCTGTTCCCTGCATCGGTTTTCATCACCTCTACAAACAACGTCATACACTTTAGAAGCAACAGCAGCTGCAGGTCTTGTATATTTAGCGTTAATCAGGTTTGATCATCTGGATATGAACTTTTTTTTTAAACACATTTTAGGCTGTTCATTTGTTCATGCTTGGGTTTCAAAGTCCCTTGACCTTTTATAAATTAAATTAAATCAATTAAAACTGAAAGACTTGGTTTCATTTGGAAACTTTTGGTAATTTTTATAATTCATATTTTTTCAGGTTGTTTTTACGTCAAAACAAGAATTATTTTTTTTTGTTGTTGACTTTTGCTCATCACGCTTACATAAATCCCAGCTCCTAAAACGTTCAAGAAAGGGGTTTCCACCGAGCCGCCGATCTATGCAGCTCCTTCAGTGTCAGCATTTCAATTGTTTATCCAATTTTTTTTTTTTTCATGCTAATTGGTCATTGATGTTTAATGGACAGCCTTATCAAAGCTGAGTCACTGTTGTGTAACGTGCTTTTCATGCTTATTAATGGGTTTAACTGGTGCACTGTGGAAACCTCTACATTTAAAAGATCTATAATGATTTCATAACTTTTTTTTTTTTTAATAATAATTTCTTTCATGTTGATTGTCTACATAGGATTTCAAACTTGTGTACCTGCAGAAGAGAGTGTATTTATAATGAGTTCAAAGGACATTTAAGTGTACACAGCTGAACCTACTAAATCAATGAAGGGATAAGATTAGGGTTTGTAAACTGCTAATGAACTGAACTTACTGCAAATAACGTAAATAAAAGGTTAAGATTGTATATAGTTTATTTGATTGTCATTATGTTTATTTTATAGGGTCAGTCGTAGGCATGTGAACCAGCCCCACCAAGTACAATGGCTAAAGAGCCCTTGGGCATAGTACCTAACATCAATTGCCCCCCGTGTGTCACCACTGCAAAATGGTGGAACGATCTTCCCAACTCTGTCCGTAAGGCAGAATCACTAAACAGTTTTAAGAAACTACTTAAGACGCATCTCTTTAACAAATACCTGTTGTAAAATTTTTTTTAAAAATTAAAAAAAGGGAGGGGGGCACAGCATCGAATAACAATCAGGTTTGATGAATTTACAGTATAGTTGGTTTTCTCCATGGCTTCTGACTCTGTGGTGTTCTCATTTGTAAGTCGCTTTGGATAAAAGCCTCTGCTAAATGACTAAATGTAAATGTAAATGTAAATATAAAGACTGCCCACCACTCCGGGCATGTGTGCTCGCTTCACTCAGTGTGTGTTTCACTGCAGGGATGGGGTAAATACAGAGGACAAATACCGGTGTTGAAGAACATTAGGCAAAATAGATCACTTTATAACTTTATTTAGTACTTTTTGCGATTGTATCGCATTGTATTAAATGATTTACACTGTGTGAATGTGTGCATATATTACTAATTACTGCAGGTTCGGAAGTCATGGCTCCAATATATTGTACCGCCATTTATTTAGTAATATGGTATATTAGATATATATATATATATATATATGACCTATAGTACATGAGATCAGAAGTTTTCGTTCTGATATACAAGCTTGGCATCAAAATAAGGACATTTGCTGGTACAGTGTTTAATTGAAGGCAGCCCCACCCCAGTTCCTGCCTCTGCCTCATAGACAAAAGAGTGTATTTCCACCCCTGCTATTATCTGTGATCAAAATGACACCTTCCTTTCCCTGACACATTTTAAACCTAATTACCTACACCCTGCGCTCGCACGCTCCCTATCCAGCACGGTCGCCATAGCAACACAAACCCTTCAATCCTTCCGCCGACAGGCTAGCACCACTGCCATCCCATAGTGTAATACCGTTGGCATGACAACCCTGAAACTTTTTTTTTTTTTTTTTTTTTTTTTGTGGGTGAACGAGAGTCAGCAGAGCTTAACACACATGAGCAGAGGCAGTGCATACATTAGCAAACCCACACCACCAGATCTAGGCATATTAAATCGGTTTTTTGTTGCAGTGGGGGGGGAGTCAGTAGCACAGACGCCTCGCAGCAGAAGGCTCCAGGATTCCAGTCCTGGGTGGGCAGTGCGGGTCTTACCTCGAAATTCCTCACAGGAGAACCTTGAAATGGTTTTAAACTGATCTCCCGAGAAATTCTGTCGTGTGTCGTGATGAACCTCGAGCATCATGTTACCCATTAGGCGACCCGGCACGATCACATGACACAGAGGGGTCAATAATATGTGCTTCCTCCAAGAAACCAGCTTTTACAAACCTACACTCATCCAACATGAAATATTAAAGCTGCACCAATTTAATTCCAAAATTTAAATCAGGTCTGGGCGGCACGGTGGCTGAGTGGTTTAGCACGTTCTCCTCTCAGCGCTAGGGATTCCCGGTTCGAATCCCAATCTGGGTGGAGTTTCCATGTTCTCCCCGTGTCCGCGTGGGTTTCCTCCGGGTTCTCCGGTTTCCTCCCAAAGTCCAAAAACATGGATCAAGTCAACTGAATTCTTCAAATTGCCCCATATAGAGTGTGTCTGTGTGAGTGAGTGTGTGCCCAGCGATAGGTTGGCGCCCTGTCCTGGGTCTATCTGCCCAGTACCCAAAGCGTTCTCCCCTGGATGGGCATGGGGAACCCCACTGCGACCCTAATAGAGGATAAAGCGGGAGATAATGATGAATGAATGAATGAATGAAATCAGGTCTGGGCGGCACGGTGGCTTAGTGGTCAGCACGTTCGCCTCTCAGCGCTGGGGATTCCCGGTTCGAATCCCAATCTGGGTGGAGTTTCCATGTTCTCTCCCGTGTCCGCGTGGGTTTCCTCCGGGTTCTCCGGTTTCCTCCCACAGTCCAAAAACTTGGATCAAGTCAATTGAGTGCTCCAAATTGCCCCATATAGAGTGTGTCTGTGTGAGTGAGTGTGTGCCCAGCGATGGATTGGGTCTATCTGCCCAGTACCCGAAGCGTTCTCCCCTGGATGGGCATGGGGAACCCCCCCGCGACCCTAATAGAGGATAAAGCGGGAGATAATGAATGAATGAATGAATGAATGAATGAAAGAAATCAGGTCTGGGCGGCACGGTGGCTTAGTGGTTTAGCACGTTCTCCTCTCAGCGCTGGGGATTCCCGGTTCGAATCCCCATCTGGGTGGAGATTCCATGTCCTCCCCGTGTCCGCGTGGGTTTCCTCCGGGTTCTCTGGTTTCCCCCCACAGTCCAAAAACATGGATCAAGTCAATTGAGTTCTCCAAATTGCCCCATATAGAGTGCGTGTGTGTGAGTGAGTGTGAGCCCAGCGATAGATTGGCGCCCTGTCCTGGGTGTATCTGCCCAGCGCCCGAGACGTTCTCCCCTGGATGGGCATGGGGAACCCCACCGCGACCCTAATAGAGGATAAAGCAGAAGATAATAGATGGAAATCATCTTTTAGTTTAACTTTTAGTTTTAAAATGCTGACACATTCAGGCTGGTGTTTATATTTAGACAGTTTCACATATTCCTTCACGTCCCCTGCCTCTCACCTAACAGACACACATCAGCAGCGCATAGCGGAGTGCCCAAAAACTTCCCGGCATTACGGTGAGTGCTGATGAAACAGACAGAGATCCAGCTCCGGATCCCTGATGCATTATGCAAGCAGTGAAAAGCTGACAGCAGGAAAAGGGCTGTGCTGAGTTTACAACTGCTTACTCGAGGTCCCTGCACATTAGAGTGTATAAAAGAAGAGGTTTGTGACAGCCAAAAAAATGCAAGCAGGAAAGGCCGGGGTGTGTGTGTGCAGCACTAAAGGAATGCTTACAGCTGCATATCCACCAACGAGATTTAATTAACCTGAGCTAACGACCAAGAGGACAAACACCTGTGACGAGCACAAACTTATAACAGTCTCAGTATAAAAAAAGAAACTAAATAAATCAATGTCATTCATTCATTCATTATCTCCCGCTTTATCCTCTATTAGGGTCGCGGTGGGGTTCCCCATGCCCATCCAGGGGAGAACGTCTCGGGCGCTGGGCAGATAGACCCAGGACAGGGCGCCAGTCCATCGCTGGGCACACACTCACTCACACAGACACACTCTATATGGGGCAATTTGGAGAACTCAATTAACTTGATCCATGTTTTTGGACTGTGGGAGGAAACCGGAGAACCCGGAGGAAACCCACGCGGACACGGGGCGAACATGGAAACTCCACCCAGATGGGGATTCGAACCGGGAATCCCTAGTGCTGAGAGGCGAACGTGCTGAACCACTAAGCCACCGTGCCGCCCAATAAATCAATGTATTCGGACTAAATTAAGGAAAGTGGGTTTAGGGGTGTCTTCAATTAAGGATTTTCATAGTCGAATCTGATTCGTCAGATTTTCCCTATAGTCGACTGATAGTCGAATCAGTTAAAATTTCACCACAAGATGGCGCTATAAGCGTGGTTTTTTAAAAAGTTTTTAAAAAAAAATATTTTACTTGTTTTTCCTTTTTTTTTAGTTTTTCTTTTTTTTGTTTGTTTTTCTAGAAATTAGGATGATTTTATTTGACAAAAGGCTATATATATAACGAAAACAAAGACATTTCATGTAAAAACTAATGCTTAGCAGCAGCCATGGGCGCCCCCATGTGGTCAAAACGGTTCATTCGACTATGAGGTTCATAGTCGACTACGGTTCTCCGAATCGAATCGTCGAATCAGCGAATATTGCAGCTCACCCCTAAGTGGGTTCAATGCTTCAGTCAGATCTTGTCGCTAAAATGTTTTCTCTGTTAAAACTCGACAAAGCACTCAGAGGAGTCACGCAGCGGTCAGCGTGTTCCTGCTCACACACTCACCTCAGAGAGTTTGCAGTGCGCCCGACGCCCGAGGGAATTAAGGCCATGCAGGTCAGAAATGTCGCTGTGGGGCAGCAAGTGATGTAAAAGGAGACGGTCTGGGAGGCAACGGACGTTTTAGTTTATCTTTAAATATGAATTAATGTGAGAGCCTTGCACAGGGTGTGATGGGCCATCTGCCACAAAATATCCTAAAATGGGGACATTTGCATGATTTGCTTATTGTTGCAGGTCACACCGTGATAACATTATCGATTAACCTGGTTGCCATGGGAGTCCCAAATCTGTGGTGTTAACTAACAAGTACAACCCCAACACTGCGCTTCATCAAAAATAATGAAAAGA
>JAFMOC010001496.1:0-17386 GCA_019802505.1 Corydoras sp. C115 | reverse complement strand
TATACTTGTTGGATTTATGCAGGTCTTTTTTTTCATAAACCTTATTTATTGCAAACGAGTTATTACTACTTGCTATATTCAAATAAAAAAAAATTACTTGTAAAATGCACTCGAGGACAAAAAGTTAAATTCAAAAACATTTATTTTTAAGTTTCACATTGAGCATTTAAAAGTCCAAAACATACATTTAGAATTTTTTTTTTCTAGTCACTTCCCTGCCCCTAATACTTGTATAATAATAATAACCATAATAATAATTGAAAAAAAAAAGTAATAACCTCCTGGGCTACCCAAGCACCAGCTGTACTTAACAATTCAGTCCTAAAACTAGCTAATACGGACACAGAACAGCATGCATTTGGTAAGCTCAAGTTAAGTGAATAAATCAGTCCCAACAGGATGGCACAGCCAAGCGAAATGCTTCCCAGGTTGCACAGCAGCTCAGTACCCTCAATGACCACTCCAACATCCTCAGGCTCCTCCACAGCATCAGCGCCATCTTTGCGGATTACATAAAGCCCCATTACAGTTCGTGCAATCTCCCCCTCAGTATCCTCACTGTTGCAGTTCTAAGATGAACAGAAGAAAGTAGAAGAAACATTTCTTGACAATAGAAAATGCACACAAACAACGTTACACAGTGAAATATCTATGTACTCTTTGACAAGGCTGTCAACGTTCTTGTTCAGGTAAACGCAAAGGCTTTTCAGCAGATAGTCTCGTCTGACACAGATGTTGTTACACTGCAATTAAAAAAAAGGTAGGTGAATGTGAATGTGGGAATATAAAGTTTGTGGCATATCAGTGACCAGTAGGTATAATATAAAGTATTTTAAGCTAAAATGATGACATCCAAAATTTTAATTAGGATAATGTTAGTTTTAAACTCACATCCTTTAAACATACATGTCACTGTTTCTTGTCTCCTTAAATGTTCATTAACATGACTGAAGTACTCTCTTTCATTTGAAAGCTCATTGCATGCACACAACTGACATGAAAATGTGGCTATATGCACTGGTTTTTGACATACTTGAGTACTGTGTGAACGGTATATGTGGCTTAAAAGATTACTCCATAATTTAAAAGTACAAGGACAATTACTATACACATTATACCTAAATCTGTTCCCATATTGACCATGTTTTAGCTTAAAATGCTTTAATATTTCATACCTACTGGTCACAGATGTACCACACACTTTACATTCTGTCAGGAATTTTAAATTCTTTATACATTATGAGAATTTCAATATGGCCGAAAGATAAACAAAGGGCTTTGGATTTCCCGCCACTAGGAAAATACTGGGCTGTGATTGGCTGATTTAAAACCTAGGGCGGTAGTTTGAGATTGGCTTAAAGCAGTTAAGGGGCGGGAGCTAGACGTAATATACATCCAGGTATACAGTAGGGGAGGCACTTTCACTCAGACGCGGAGGGAGAGCATCAGAAAGCTGAGGAGGAAGACCGCTGGCCAGCGTGAGTTACTGGAGGTGTCCATGAAGTATTCTCTTTGCCCTCAATAAATGAGTTGAGGCGACCATTTTGCATCAGCTCGTTCTTTCTGCCTTTTTCAAAATCAAAAGATCCTAACAAATGGTAGCAGAGGATGGTTTTGAAAATGGGCAGAGGAACATTAATTTCGTTACTGGACCTGGACTCCTGATTTCATGCATACTCATTATAGGCGCGCCGAAGGTAAGCAGACTTACTGCATATTTAGCTGCATTCAATATTTAGTTTTAATGAGTATGTGTGAATGCCGGGTCCGTAAGTGTTATAAATTGTTACAGTAATCAGAATTCTTCATGGACACTGGAAGGTAGATTTATTTGGTACCATTCCTGATATCGGCACCGAAGTTTATGCTCGAGTATAAAATCGTAGTTTGAGTTATATTTAAGAGGAACGCGCGAAAAGTGGGGCAAAGTTGGTGAGAGGGCCCATGTCCTACATTTGGGTACTAAGCGTTTTTGTTTTGGGATAGAACCGGTATATGGGAACGTACGAATGTGTGGTAAAGTTGGTGAGAGGGCCCATACCTGCATCCGGGGTAGTAAGCGTTTTTTTAAATAGAGGGTTCTAGGCGCTTTTTTAGGAATAACTGGGTGCGTGAAACAGGGTTTCAGACCAGTAATTATATAATAAGGATCGGGAAGTTTTCCAACGGGGCGCTTGTCCAATGGTTGGAAAAATAACTGATTATTGATCAGCACGATAGAGAGAGGCCTGGGGTCCCTATTGTTCCTGAATAGCAGGTTAAATTTCCAAATTGTGTCTAAATTTTAAATTTCTCCGGTGCAAATATCAGGGAACCTTGTATGTGTGTTTGTCTTGTGTTTGTCTTGTCTTGTGTGGAGCAGCAACACGTGTGTGCACGCTGGGGGTGGAAATCAGCTCAAAAGTTCTGTTTTGTGCTTGATGTTGTATTTGAGAAAAGGGGGAGTTCATTTTGTGGTAAGTAATTTAGCTGGTAAGTAAGTGTTTAGCTTGGTAAGTAATATTTGTGTTCTGCTTGTGTGTTATACAACCTAAATTGACTTAATTAAAATGGCTGACTTACTTCAGGACAACTAGCACACACCTAGCCTAAGGCTAATATTTTGGCAGCATGGTAGAGTGAGTTGGAACCAGGGTTGCCAGGTCCAACAAAAATACCCAGCCCAAAGTCAGTCTAAAACCCGCCCCTCAGAAGCTTAAACTAGCCCAAAATACAGTACATGTCTGTCACATGTTTGAAGCGAATGGTAAAACAACTGAGTGTACAACTTAGTATTTTGTTCATAAGAGATTTATTATCAGTATTGCTATTTATCTTAAAGGCATTAATAATAACATGAACAATAGAACAATTAATAGTAACATAATAAGAAAAAAACAACAACTGACTTTTCTGTTCCTTCTCCTTCTCTCCTCGGATCCTCTTTAACAGTTTTTTTCATCGTGGTATTCAATGTCAAACTCAAGTGTTCTGTTGGCATCTTCTGTCTCTTTTTTGTGACTTTTAAGGGCTCCTCCATTTCAAACATCCTTTAGATTTCCATTTTATTAAGAACTATTTACAGTCTTCAAACTTTTTTTTGTCTTCTAAACCTCTGTGCTCTCTTCCTCTTCTTCCTCAGCAATTGCTGAGTAAATATCTGCAGTGAAGAGAGAGATCATTCGTGGTGATGGCTTAAATTTATGGCAGCAGATTTTGTTCCTTTGCATGTAAGCTCTGATTCTCATTGTATTTAGCAGAGTTTTCTGCTCCAATCTGTTTCGCAGCTTACTCTTTATGAGGTTCATTTGAGAAAATGATCGTTCAACAGCAGCGTTGCTGAATGGTAAAGCAAGGAGAGACAGGGCAAAGTTGCCCAGTTCTTCAAAATCTCTGTCATCTGCTGCATCTGTGTGCATTGCAACCTCTATCCAGAAGTCCTCAATTTTATTGTCCTCTTTGTTTTTCCAATCTAGAGTATGTATTATTCTCCACTGTTGCTCTGCTTTTCCTATGTCTCCTTTCAAGTGAGAGAAGAAGGGAAGATCATCCAGCTTTGGCTTATTCACATGCAGAACATTGCTTGGTGACAGAAATTTTAGAGCCTCTAATTTTTTCAAATTATCTGGAAGCCTCTTTTTGATCTCTTTAGCCAATTCTAGCATGTAGTCCCTGCATCTGCTTTTCAGGTCTTGTAAAGCCTGGTCACTTATGTCACTTGATTCGTGCAAAGCAAGACGGAACTGTACTCCAAAATCTACAGCATCAATGGGCAAAAGATTATCAGATAGGTTGAATTCCATGATGTCATGCCAGCTCTTGAATGTCTGTGGCACCCCAATTCGCTCAAGAAGTGATTGGTAGAATGTTACAAGTTCTTCTAGAAGTTTTCCAGGATTGGCTGTCTCAAGCTGAAATATTTTATTAATCCTGTTTAACTCTGACACAATTGGTTGAAGGAATTTCAGGTAGATCAGATTAATTTTGTCACTGTACATTTGGTAAAGCAACTCTGCAGCATAGCTTCTTTCACTGTCTTTTGTCAGTTGGAAATGCAGCTTCAGCTCCTGGTACTGTGTAAGGATACGGTTGACACATTCACTGATGGCAAGCCACCTAGTGTCTGCTAATTGCAGGATTTTCAGAGGATTTTCACCGACATTTATGGTCTTGTACAGTTCTGCATATTTCTGAAGCCTCTGGGTGGCATTTGAAAACCAACTGTAGGTCTGTGAAACCATATATTCCACATTTCGGGGCAAAACATTCACAGCTTTTGATGCACAGAGCTGAAGGGAGTGGCATACACACTTGATGTAGATAATATGGGGATTACGTTCTCGAAATTTCTGCAGCACTGAGTTATGCTGTCCACACATTGTATTGCATCCATCAGTTGCAAGACCAATGCAATTCTGTACAGATAGTTTGTTATCATCCAGGAACTTGAATAAGGCATTAGATATTGTCAGTGAATCACCAGATGCAATGTGCAAAATTCCAGCAAATGTGCTCATGATTTGAGAGTGTTTTTTACTGAAGTATCTGATGACTACACATAGCTGTTTTTTGGTTGTAACATCTGTGCTCTCATCAACAATTAGGGAGTATGGACCATTCCCTATATCCTCTAAAAGATCTTCATGTGCTACAGGCCCGATCACTGAATTAATCAGTGCTGTGCATTTTGTTCTGTGTAAACTAATGCCTTTCTTTGAAATGTCTTCCACTACACATCCTAAATGATCAACAGTTAGAATGCTTGAATGGCATGCCACATGAAGAGCCAGCTGCAACTCTGCCTCCTTCACTGGAATACTGGATCTAGTTGCATGTGTCAAACAATGTTCTGGCATTTGAGAATGGAGCTGCATTTCTTTTGTGTTTTTCTGTGGCAGCATGGGCAATCAGGTCACTGTGATGAGCTCTTATTTCACATTTGCAGTATTTGCAATATGCCTTTTTTTCGTCATTAGGTACACGCTTGATCCATTCCATCAACCCTTTTTCTTTTTCCCATTCCCTGCAATACCGCCTCCCGTATTTCCCCCATTTACCTGCCATATTAACTACTGACTGCTGTTTTATCCAGCCTTGTTGGCGTGACGCCCAAGCGCCCACAGGCCGTACTGTATTTACATACCGCCTGAAGTGGACCTGTTAATCTAGGGCCCTAGTTTAATCTGTAAGCCTTAATTTAGGACGTTGCCCACTTTAGACAACAAAACGTGACTGGAAATTGAAATTGTATATATATATATATATAATCTATATATTAATTTAGGACGTTGCCCACTTTAGACATAAAACGTGACTGGAAATTGAAATTGTATATATATATATCCCATATACACCCATATATCGTGTTAAATTACTTTATCCTAAATTAATTCTGGTTGTGAAGTATAACATTTTGTAGAGAATGGGCAATTTATCCATAGAAGACAAAATTAATTACCACTAATTAGTTAAACAATTGTGCAAAGTTTCAGCTTAATTGGAAAACGTGAAGTGGGTTAAAACTTTTCACCAGACACACAGATGAAGCTAATATAGGGGAGGTAATAATAATAATAATAATAATAATAATAATAATAATAATAATAATAATAATAATAATAATAATAATAATAATAATAATAAAATAATATAATAATAATAATAATAATAAAATAATAAATAAAAAATAATAATAATAATAATAATAATAAGAAGAAAAAAGAATAAATAAATAAATAAAATAATAATAATAATAATAATAAGAAGAAGAAGAAGAAGAAGAAATAAATAAAATAATAATAATAATAATAATAATAATAATAATAAAATAAATAATAATAATAATAATAATAATAATAATAATAAATAATAATAATAATAATAATAATAATAATAATAATAATAATACGTTCGCCTCTCAGCGCTAGTGATTCCCAGTTCGAATCCCAATCTGGAGTTTCTGCGTGGGTTTCCTCCAGGTTCTCTGGTTTCCAAAATAAAAAACCTGGATCAAGGTCAATTGACCCCACCCCCCACACACACGACCATAGTAGAGGATAAAGCGGAAGATAATGAATTAATTAATTTCCATTGGGTTGCACTATGTTTTTTTAAACATCTGTATGCTTCTATGGTTCTGACAATAGTTTAGGGAAGGCCCTTTTCTGATCCAGCATGACTGTGCCTCTGAACATCTGATCATTTGGAAGCGTTTGGTGTGGAGGAGCCCAGACAGTGCCATGACCTCATCCCTATTACAGAGCTTCAGGAGGAACTAGGATGCAGATCATCCTCCGGGTTCTCTAACCCAACATTGGTGTCTGACCTCAGAGATGGATTGTCCAAGATTCACCCCAAAATCATGTAGCATGCCTCCCCAGAGCCGTGGACCCTGCAAACTGCCCCATGATCCTCACCTCGGTCAGACCTGACACCACACGCAGGAAGCAAACAAGAAGATGCAGGTACAAAAAAAAAAAAAAAGGACTGAAATACGAGCGATGAATCAGGGAAGAGAAGACAGGTCAGGACAATAACACAAAATAAACCAAGGGGCAAATTATAGAGCAGAGTGACGAGACGGGAATAACAACTCGTCACATGACAGCGACGAGGCGGGGAACCGGCTACAGACGAGCGTGTTTACCAAACAGCGTGTCAGGGTTTCAGGTTATGACAATGAAATCATTTCCAGGAATCCAGGAGCCTTTGGATGCCGCGTTCTCCGTTGTTCTGATTCAGTTGTTCGGGGCAGATGGGAGACGGGCGCGGCCGTCAGCCAGATCTGCATACGGCGGTGATTAATGTGATGATTAAACACCGCTGATTAACCCTGAGACTGATCCTGCACCGGGGGAACTTATACATTCGGTGGAGCAATGAGACGTTCATTGGACGGATGGGTGGTGGTGGTGGGGGGGGGGCTCAATTAGGATTGGCTGAAATAGTTTGGATCAGTAACTGGACCTTGAATGCCATTTGCGGCAGTGATGTGATAAGAAGGACCTCAGTCAGGGTTCCAGACTTACAGATTTTATCGTGCGGGAGGGTGGTGGTGGTGGGGGGGGGGGGGGGGCCTGGAGACCCAACAGTCTCCAGGCGCTGCAAACCCGAGAAATGAACCCGGTCCAACGTTGAGGGACGCAACGGTCCAAGAGGAATCCTAAAATTGTTATAGTTTTTCCCATCGTTAAATACGGTCACCTGATCATCACACAGTCTGTACGCGGCTGTCCTGCAGCGTCCATGCTGCCCCGCCGCTCGAGGAGGACGAGTTCCCCACTCAAACTCGGTCCTCACAGGGTTTCGTCCTAAAAAAAAAAAAAAAAAATAAAAGGGATCTTTTTCCTTGCCACTGTCGCTCCGGCTTGCTCTTTGGGGGGGGGGGGGGGGGGTTATGTTTATAAAACTGTAATGCTGCTTTCTGACAATGTAGCTGTCACCTGTCCCTCGTTTGGTTCTTTATTATCTCAGTTGGGTGATTGGTTTGTTATGTTTCACGTGATTAGTTGGTTTGTTATTTAGTTTCCGTTTCCCATCTCTTGGGCGCACGTCTTTGTTTTGTGCTTTGTATACCCTATGTTACGTTGTTCGTTTGTTCCCCCCGTTCTGTTGGTGTCCTGTCACCAAGTTTTAATAAATTCGAGTTTTGGATTTTATCCCGGTGTCTCTTGGACTCTCCTTCCGCGTTCAACCACGTTGCGGCGCTGCGCATTATCTCCGCGCAGGTCGCATTCGTGGGAGTGTTTCTGTGAGCCGACGTACGCTTTATTTCCCCGTGTAGTCGGTGCCCGGGAAGCGCTCACTAGGCGCGAGCGGCGTACGTAATAACTCCGCGTAGCCGCCCTCTTCCGGGGAAGAACGGACTTATGTAACAGTAGTGTTCTAAAAGCACGCTATAAATAATGATGTGACCTTGAACTTAAATTGCACAGGAAAAGCAGGAGGTACACGGTATAGTGTTCCAAATAATAATAATTTAAAAAAATAATAATAAATAATAATAATAATAGGGCAGTGTTTAGTGTTTAGCATGTTCTCCTCTCAGCACTAGGGATTCCAGGCTCGAACCCCAATCTAGGTGAAGTTTGCATGTTCTACCCGTGTCCGTGCGGGTTTCCTGCAGGTTCTCTGTTTTTCTCCCACCGTCCAAAAACATGGATCAATGTCAAATGAATTCTCCAAATTGCCCCATGTAGAGTGTGTCTTTGTGAGTGAGTGTGTGCCCAGCGATAGATTGGTCCTGGGTGTATCTGCCCAGCGCCCGAAATGTTCTCCCCTGGATGGGCATGGGGAACCCTCCCACCCCACCCCCGTGACCCTAGTAGAGGATAAAGTGGAAGATAATGGATGGATGGATAAGTGTGGTAGCTTAGTGGAGTGTTGGACTTAAAAAAAGCCAATGTGGGCCCTTGAGCAAGGCCCTTAACCCTTATTTCTGTGGGGGGGGGGGGGGGGGGGGGGGGTTGACCATGTAATTTGAATCTAAATAAAAGCGTTTGTAAAATGAGTCGATGTGCTTTGTGAGCGCCGCCGAATAACAGAGCTGTCCGTGGTGCTGAAATGAACCTGGATCCCCAGCGCTGAGAGGAGAACAAGCTAAATATTTTATTTCAATTGTATAAAGTATTTTTTCTGGTGGTCTCCATCTCAGGTGGTTGAGGTCTGGCATAAACACATTTTCAGCACGCCATGTCCCATAACGCTCAACAGCTCAAAACTCAACGATGACATCACTCAATTGTCTTAAACGTCTATTTTAAGACTCTTTAAGCGTGAATACACTTACATTCAGCATCTGAGGACAATAGAACTCACATGCAATAATGTTTTTTGCAGACTCTGCAGTTTTACGAACCCGCTCACATTATTCCTCATACGGCGTTTTTGAGAACAATTTTTAAATGAAATTAAAATCATATTTAGACATTTAAAGGATCCGACGTCATCCCTGTGACATCAAAACAGATGAGCGTGGCACACCGCAGGATGTGACCGCTACAGGACCGCAGTACCGCTGTTACACAGGTCCACTTGCACTCGGAACCCGGCGCGTCCAATTAACATAACGAGAACGTTACATAACGGTGAACTTTACTGAACTTTGGTTCCCCTCCCTCCTGCCGGAGTCCCCTCAGCATCCTATTTATCTGAACACAGAGGCCTGAGCTAAAATAAACAGGATGTGGAGACGTCCCCGAGTGAGGAGACATGGACCAGAGTTCAGCAAAGTTCCGTACGATGCGTGAATGAGATGATTCATGATGAACCCAGTGAGAACGGGGAGGGAACACGGCGGGGTCCAAAAACGTGGATTCAAGGTGAATTGAATGATCTAAATTGCCCTATGTATTGTGTGTGTCTGTAAGTGAGTGTGCCTAGTGTTATATTGGCACCCTGTCCTGGTAATTCAAGGTTAACTGGTTGCCCTTCTCTAAATTATTGCCCCTATATAGTGTGTGACCAGCGATAGATTGGCGCCCTGTCCTGGGTGTATCTGAAACGTCCCCCCCCCACCGTGTAGAGGATTTCGGGAAGATAATAAATGAATGCGCTTTGAATTGGACCCACACGGACACGGGGAGAACATGCAAACTCCACCCAGATGGGGATTTGAACCTGGATCCACAGCGCTGAGGAGAACATGCTAACCACTAAGCCATCATGCCATAGGGGCAATTTAGATGGGGTAATTTAAGGCAGCCAACTTACCTTGATTCGTGTTTTTGGACTGTGGGAGGAAACCCACGTGGACACAGGGAGAACATGCAAACTCCACCCAGATCGGGATTCGAACCTGGATCCCCAGTGCCGAGGAGAACATGCTCACCCCTAAGCCACCGTGCCTTAGGGGCAATTTAGATGGGGTATTTTAGAGAAGCCAACTTACCTTGAATGCACGAGAGAAAACCACGCAGAGATGGGGAGAACATGCAAACTCCACCCCGATCAGGATTCGAACCTGCATCCCCAGTGCTGAGAGGACGTGCTGAGCTCTAAGCTGGATCGGAGGTAGAGATCCGTCATCCTCGGGTTCAATCCGTTTCGGTGAGCGCCGTCAGATAAGTTTCCATTGTTCCCTGAGATTACGGTTCCCTCGGCGCTCTGTCTGTGTTCTCACACATGCTGCCGTTTTCATGTTTCATGGTTTCACTTCATTCATTTCATGTACTACATGGCAGATTCAAACCCTGTTCTACACAGTTGGATTTGTGGTGCAATGGATCGTGCCTTGAACTTCTAAGGAGTTATGGTCATTAAAAGGTTGTGGGTTCGAGTCCCATCGGTTGTTTTAACATTACATTTAGTCATTTAGCAGACGCTTTCATCCAAAGCGACTTACAAATGAGAACATTACAAGTCAGAAGTTCTGGAGAAAACCAACTGCACTGTAAATTCATCAAACCTGATTGTTATTCGATGCTGCGCCCCCCCCCCCCTTTTTTTCTTCTCTCTTCAACAGGTATTTGTTAAAGAGATGCGTCTTCAGTAGTTTCTTAAAACTGTTTAGTGATTCTGCCTTACGGACAGAGTTGGGAAGATCGTTCCAACATTTTGCAGTGGTGAACGCCACGGAGTGAGAATGAGCTCCTCGGTGAGATGGAACCACCAGGGGGCGATCATCACTGGAGCGAAGTGAATAAGTCGGAGTGTATTTTGAAAAGATAGAGTGAAGGTAGGAGGGGCCAGATCCAGAAATGGTTCTGTATGCCAGAGTCAGTGACTTGTACTGAATGCGAGCAGCTACAGGAAGCCAATGGAGGGAAGTGAGTAATGGAGTGACATGAGTTCGCTTGGGCTGGTTAAACACGAGTCGGGCTGCAGAGTTCTGAATTAGTTGAAGAGGTCTGATTGTGGAAGTTGGGATACCGGCAAGTAGCGCATTACAATAATCAAGCCGGGATAAGACTAGGGCTTGAACAAGCAGTTGGGGAGCATGTTCAGTCTAGAAGGGTCTGATCTTCCTGATGTTGTAAAGAAGGAATCTACAAGAACGGGCGGTTTTGATAACATGATCAGAGAGTTTAAGGTGGGAGTCTATTGTGAACCCAAGGTTCCGGACCGAGTCAGTTGGGGAGATTGTGGAGCCATCAATTTGGAGGGTCAGGTTGTGATGGATTGAGGGTTTAGCAGGGATAATGAGAAGCTCTGTTTTTTCTAAGTTTAATTTGAGATGACGGGCCTTCATCCAGACAGATATGTCGGAGAGGCATGCAGATACCCGATTTGAGATGGTGGTGTCATCAGGGGCAAAAGACAGATGAAGTTGAGTGTCATCAGCATAGCAGTGGTAAGAGAAACCATGCGCCTGGATGACTGTGCTCAGTGATGTCATGTAAAGAGAGAAGAGGAGAGGACCAAGTACAGAGCCCTGAGGCACACCGGTGCGTACTTGGTGAGAGTTAGAGATCTCCCCATTCCATGACACTTTGAAGGGCCTTCCTGTGAGATAGGATCAAAAACATTCAAGGGTCGTGCAAGAAAAGCCTAATTCAGCTAGAGTGGACAGTAGAATCTGATGATTTACTGAATCAAAAGCTGCAGAAAGGTCTAACAAAATGAGGACCGAGGATTGAGATTTGGCTTTGGCAGATTTAAGTGAGTCAATCACAGAGAGCAATGCTGTCTCCGTGGAGTGACCACATCTAAAACCGGATTGATTGGGATCAAGGAGATTATTCTGATTAAGAAGTTTGGAGACCTGTGTGGATACCACCCGTTCAAGTGTTTTAGACAGGAAAGGTAAAAGAGAAACAGGTCTGTAGCTCTCAACCAAATTTGGGTTGAGCGTGGGTTTTTTGAGTAGGGGTTTGACTATGGCCTGTTTGAAACAATTTGGAAAAGTACCAGACGTGAAGGAGGAGTTACGGATGTGCGTGAGTGCTGGTGTGATGGAGGAGGTGATGGATTGAAGAAGGTGGGATGGGATGGAAAAATGGACAAAATGTATACTACTTCTATAAACCATTTACTGGGTTAAATAATGGTAAAGTAAGGGCTTGGAATTTATTACTCTGAAAGGTCATGAACCGATGGAGACTGAGTTTCCAGTGAGAAAAGAGGACATGCCCCCCGAAGACAGGTATAGGTGTCTGTTGGTCCCAGACCTGCCCAGATCAGGGGGGATGTCGACGCTGGAAAGTCATGGTCAGTATCTCAGGACCAGAGAGCTGTCCAGATCACCAAGTCTGTCATGTCTGTGAGCCAAACCACAAACCAAGCCTGACTGAACTGCTGTCATTTAAAATGTTAAAAATATTTTTTAAGTAAAACTATAGGATGCACAAATTAATTAAATTCATTCAAGCTACACAAGGTAAAATATAAAATTAATTAATTAAATACAGTAATAAATAAATTTGTCTTACAAATTAATATTTGCTTAATATTTGCTTAATAGTTGAATGAACAGGTAATTTAAGGCTCAAACATTAATAACTCTATAGTAATAGAGACACATTTCCCATAAGCTCTGTCTGCGCACTTCTGTTCTGTTTTCATCTTCTTATCTGTTTTAACATTGTGTGTGTGTGTGTGTGTGTGTGTCTGTCTGTTATGAGAGTACAGATGTGTGTGCGAGATTTTGTGTAAACAAATTGCTGTTTGGGTTGTGGTTGTTTAACATGTTAAAGTAGTAAAAGCTTTTGGAATTGGTATGGTGTGTCTTTATCAATTAGCAGCTGCCTTAAAAATAGTTTTGAATTCATGGTAATAATCTGTTAAATTACAAAGCAATGAATGAACAGAGCGAAATGTTTCATTTACTTTAAATATGAAAAAACTATGTGGTGCACCACTTTAATTTTTCATTAAATGAATCACGGAGTACCCCAGGAATATTTAACTGGTAACTAACTACATCTGACCTGACTGACAATACATAATGAGGACAAGGACTTATAAATTATATTTGTATTTTCTCCACAGAAGCATGAGAAAAAGTTGACATTAATAGGCAGAGACATTAATAATACATAACGATTAAAGTTATAACTTTTCTTTGCAGCAGTGAGTTGTACATTCATGCATGTTTCTTATCAACTAATTGAGAGTTTTACTTTCTCCAGGCTGTGCACCGAATGTGGCCATCTCAAGCTGCTTGGAGATGGTCTTATAACCTTTACCTTTAACATGCTTGTCTATTATTTTCTTTCTAATGTCCTGAGACAACTCTTTTCTTTGCTTCCACTGGTTCATGTTGAGTGTGGTACACACCTTGTCACCAAACAGCACAGTGACTACCTGTAGCCCTATATATAGGCCCACTGACTGATTACAATATTGTAGACACCTGTGATACTAATTAGTGAACACACCTTGATTTAACATGTCCATTTGGTCACATTATTTTCAGGGGTACCATCATTTCTGTCCAGGCCTGTTTCATGAGTTTATTGTTTTTAATTAATTCTGTTAAAGCATGGTGGAAAAGCAATGTCTGACTTTCATTTGTACATTTTCATAGAATTTTTATTTATTATTACTTTTATCAGATTAAAGTTATTTCTGTTACCATTGTGGGTTTTTCTGTCATTAACCAAGGGGTACCAACAATTTTGTCCACGTGTGTATAGAGACAGTATTGTACACATTTATACTGCACAATTGTTATTTGTTGAACAAAGCCGTTGTAATTGTTGTATTTTTTGTAGATTTTATATGGTAAGCTGTCCCTGGAGGAGTTTATTAAGAGTGCAAAAAGTGACCATCTATTGTGCGACTGTGGCAGTGTGACCCAAGCAGTGCTGGACAGTTCTGATAGATGTGTCCACCACGTTATCCTCCAGTGTTTTATTTATTTATTGAGGTTGTTTAATGTATATATTATAGGGTATCGACTCATTTGTCTGGGCAAGATAATTCATTTTAAAATGGAAAGAGTTTTAAATTTAATATTATGCATAATCTGGAAACTGTTTCTGTTTTTGCAAGAAGCAAGCACTGTGGTAAAGGTTAGATGGTTTGGTCTATATTGAACTTGAACTAAACAGTATTACCAAAAGACAATAACTAGATTTTCTATCATTAAAAATTTTAAAACAGGAGCTCACCAGATGCCTTTTAACCACTATGAATAATGCTTGGAAAGTTTTATAAAATTTCTAAATTGGTGCTGAATTTATAACTGTGTTTAGAATCTTTATTACTTTTAAGCTCCTATTTAAAGTAAAACTGGAAAAAAATAAATAAATAAAAGACAGAAATGAAAATATATGTGAAAGATGTTGAGCAAGTAGCCTTGCACTAAGATTTTATTTTTATTTTATACAGGGTTTGTATGTTTTGCTTTGGTTTTGTTAGTTTTCGTGGTTTTACATTTCCTTAAGTGTGAACTAGGTTGGTTATTGGTGCACTCTTTCACTCAGCTTTAAATTTCTACACAGTGATAATCTTTTAAACATCAACATACTGGTTAAATTAAACCACCACATTTAGCTTTTACTAAACCATTTGTATTTCAGAAGTATTTTGTCTGAGGTTAACTTATCATTCCTTGTTTGGCCTTAAACATGCTTGTTGCAATGATTTCTTTTGACTTTAAAACAGAGCACATTATTCCTGAGCTGCTGGAGGTCCTCTTTCCTACAGACATGAAATTCAGTCCTGATCCCACGTCCTAAACCTGTTCTCTAGATGATCAGTTTGTTTCAGATTAAATTTAGGGGTGAAACTAGATTCTCTAGGAAGTGGATTTCCAGGAACAGAGTAAGTGGTGATCAGGATGGTGATCAGGATGGATCGGCTGTAAGGATGCTGATCCTCGGGGCGACGGAGACCAGTCCCTGGAGCAAAAAGAGGATCCTTCTCTGGATGTGTCAATTCAGGGTGGTATAGAGGTATTAATAACTCTGCTTTTAGAAAGTGATGACGACGAGGGTGCTGCTGCTGCTGATGACGGAGAGCCGCTGACAACAAGGGAGCTGCCATTGATGACAACGATGATGACAACAGGAGGACGACAATGATGAAAGGAACTGATAGAAGGAACTTCAAGAACCGACGAGGGAATGCTGGGACTACAGAACAAAATGACTAAAGCAGATACTGACCAGGAGAACAAAACCTTGAATAATCTTCTGGGAAAGTTTCTGCAACAGTGCTGCAAGGGGGGTGGTATTAAAGTTTCTGCAACAGTGGTGCAAGGGGGGTGTTATTTTGGGTTTGTGAGTGTAGGGACGGAGGCTGTCTCGTTAGGCGCGGTCTCTATTAGTATAATTGATAGATGTTTGTATTTAGAATTGTGTTTTCAGCCTATATGGCCATGTAATATGTTGGGCACCTTCAAGAGGGTTTTAGTTAGAGGGGGGTAGTTTAATTAGAGCTCTGCCTCCTCAGCATTCAGTTATGTGAACTTGTAAAAGTCGTATTGGAATTTAGTCATGTTTTGAATTGAGTTAATTGAGTTGTGATAACATGAAATTTTTAGAAATGGTAACGTCTAAATTTTAGCTTAAAATTTATGTATAGGGCCGTAGAATTTAAAAATTTATTTATGGGAGCATGTAGGTGCTCCCATAGGGGGGAATTGTCAGTAATTTTAAATTACGTGAACATAATAAGAGTCCCAAAATGGCCGAAAGTTCATATTCAAACAAAGGACCTTACTGGGGCTCGCCGCCATTATGAAGTGGGGTGGGGCATGCTACATTTGAACCAAAATACTGGTCTTGGATTGGCTGATTTAAACCCTAGGGCGGTAATTTGTGATTGGCTTAGGCAGTTAAGGGGCAGGAATTAGACTTAATGGATATATACACAGGTAAACACTGCGGGGGGCGCTCTATCACTCAGACCCGGAAGCAGACAGCATCTGAACTCTGAGGACGGCAGACCCGCTGGCCAGCGTGAGTTACTGACGGTGTTCATGAAGTTTTCTTTGTCCTCAATAAATGAATTGAGGCGACCATTTTTGCATCAGCTCGTTCTTTCTGCTTTTTTCAAAATCAAAAGATCCTAACACTTCTCTATACACTGATTACAAACCTTTAACACTACGGGACACTTTAGCTTTGAACTTTCACACTAACAACACTTTACATAGTCACATGACTATTTACACGCTATACATTATACATTTAGCATTTATTCTTAACCATCAATCTGCACCGCCATCCATTTAATCAGCTTTAATTGCATTTAGACTTTTTGTACTATTGTTTAATACTGTTTTGTTCTTTTTTATTATTGTATTATTAATGTTGTTGTTGCTGCTGCTGGTTGCTAAATTTACTCCGGGATAAATAAAGTATCCTCTCTATCTATCTCTCTAAAACTGTCGACTGCGTTGTCATTTAAATGTAATGTTTTTATTAAAACACATGAAACAGAAATTATTAATTTAATTACTAATATAATTTAAGGACTTTAATTGTAAATGAAGAAAATAAATTATTTTTATGTTTTAGAGGAAAAAACGTAAATATTACAGAAAAAATATTTTGACATTTTATTTGTAACTTTTTACAAATGGTCATTTTAAACATATCGCACTTCATCATATTATTTTAATATAAAAAAGTTATTTAAAAAATGCTAAAAAAAAAGTTATCTTCTACGTTTGTTAAGAATATAAAACAATCACTGGGTTTTTTTTTTGCACTGTGACTTTCATAACTTTAATACTGCATTTTATTTTATAACTAATAAAGAAGCCGTGCTTCACAGAGGAGAAGTTCTGCCTGAAAATCCGTTCCTTTTTCTCTCTTTAAGTCGAGCTCTTCACTTGGTTTGTGTTCTATGCTGCTTCCACACTCAGGCTTTAGTCTTATTGATCTAATAATGTCATCTAGAACAATCTATTGGTTAGAGGAATGAGCTGAACCATGGACTTCAATACTCTAACTGTGTCACTGTTAATAATAACATTCAAAATGAATCAGCAAAAGATTTGATTCATCACTGATGGTGTGTATCGGTGCTCCACTTCATCCTCTGTAGAGAAGATCACATTCTGTAGGAGAGAAGAAACCAGATCAGACATCATCAGGTCTTCATCAGAGGAAACACCAGTCTGTGTGTGTGTGTGTGTGTGTGTGTGTGTGTGTGTGTGTGTGTCTCACTCTAGTATCTCCAGGTTACAGTGAGGATCATTCTGTAGATCAGTGAGGAGTTTCTTTCCTGATTCTCCTGGTTTATTGAGGTTCAGTTTCAGTTCTCTCAGGTTTGATGAAGTGTTTGATCTCAGAGCTGAAGCCAAAGCAACAAAACCTTCATCTGTTAAACCACAACGATCCAACCTGCACAGACACAGAGAACATACCAAATCACCTCACAATCAGTGTATCTCTTAAACAATAACATCATAAATAATAAATCATTACAATGAAGAGAGTTTTATATTTAATGATGATCAGAATATGACATCAAACAAACAGGAAGTCAAAGAGAAACTCTATCAGGTTCTGTA
>JAFMOC010001493.1:0-24874 GCA_019802505.1 Corydoras sp. C115 | reverse complement strand
GGTATGGCCTTTAAAGCGAAGGCAACTGCTCACTCTACCCCTTTAAAGATTCTATTCGGGACATCCCGTTCCCCTCAGCTAAATCTGCTCCATCAATTAAAGAAAAAAAAGCGCCCAAATTAAAACCGCTTTCTTTTCCCTCCTTTTCTGAAGAATCCCGCCACCCCGGGTAAAGGGGGGAAAAAAATCACATTTAAAAAAACTGTAGCGACCCACGGGGAAAAGCAGGCTTTGACAACAACGTTAGCATTGTTTTTGTCCCCACGCATTCTAATCCCCATTAATAAAAACCCGCTCCCACTTGGCCTTCTTAACATTGTATTTTATACATTTCATTGTGGCCCCCCTTTTTTCCCCGTCGCTTTTTTGGACTTTTGGGAGAGTACTCCCCTACACGAGTTTGGGACTTTTTTGGCCCGTAGTGTTTGTTTTGAGTGCTTTCTACTCATTTTTGGGTTTTCCCTTTGCCCCGATAAAGGGTCATTTTCCCCAACGCAAAAGACATTGCGGGGTAGTTCCTAGCCACATTCACTCGAGGGGGGGGGGAAATCGTTCCCCCAATTCACCTACAAATATGTTTGGTAGAGGGAAAAAACACAAAGGGGGGGTTGCCCCTGTTATGAGGATTGTTGGTAATGTGGAAAACCTTCGGGGGGGTTCGGGGGATTGGGGTGCCATGGAAACTCCTGTTTCAAAAAAAAGAAAAAAAGTAAAGGGGAGGGGAAGGAAAAAGCTTACGCACCTGGTATTCCCCGGCAGTTTCCCACCAATACTAAACCAAAGGGCCCCACCCGCTTAGCTTTCCCAGATCAAACGAGAAACGGCGTGTCCCGGGTGGTTTTGGCCATAAGCGGGAAAACGGCTGCCCCACCTCGCCCCTTTAAAGATTTCTATTTCAGAATACCCTTCACCTCAGCTCAACTGCCCCCATCAATTTGACAAAAAAATCGACCACTTAACGCATTATCTTTTTGTTTTGATAAAAATGCCGCCACCTCCTGGGGTTTAAAGGGGGAAAATATTACACTAAAAACCCGTAGCGAGGGGCTAACAGCAGGGGTTTTTACCCCACAAAGTCTGCATTTGCTTTTTTCTCCTCACGCATTTTCATAAACCCTTAATACGCCTCACCGCAAATTTCGTCTTCTTAAAAATTTTAATTTTTTGACATTTCATTGCTGGCTTTTTTTTTGCCGCCCCCCCGTTTTGGGCTGTTGAGGCATTTCCCTCACGCCAAATTTTTGGGCATATTTGGGGGTAGTGTTTGTCTGGTGCTTTCTACTCCCTTTTGTCTTTCCCTTTTACCCGGGCGAAGGGGCCCGTTTTTCCAACACTCTGACCCCAGAGCTTCACGCTAAAGGGCATTTTTGAGGGAGTTCCCCAGCCCCCCTTCACTCGGGGGGAGGGGGGGGAATTCGGGATTCCAATTCAACCTTCACAAATAGGGGTATGGGGGAAGAACCCGAGTCGGGGTAGCTTTTTTTAAAAGAAATAAAATTTTTTCGTTAAAAAAAAAAAAAAGTAAAGGTGAAAAAAGGGGAAAAAAGTTATAGCCCCTGTTATTCCCAGGCGGGTCCCCCACCCCAAGTACTAACCGGGCCCCGGCCCCTGTTTTACCCTTCCGAGATAAACCAAAGGTGGGCGGGGGCTCAGGGTGGTATGGCCATAAGCGGGGAAAGGCGCTCACCCCTCCCCCCTTTTTAAAGATTCTATTTCAGACATGCCTTTAAACCTCAGCCATCTGCCCCAATCAATTCAGCAAAACAAGTCGACACTTAACGCATTCTCTTTCCCGTTTCTGATAGAAGCCGCCACCTCCTGTAAATGGGAAAAACTATCACACTTAAAAACCTGTAGCGAGCACAGACAGCATGCTTTGACACACAACGTCTGCCATTGCTTTTGTCTCCTCACGCACATTCTCATACCATTAATACACCTCGCCCCACTGCGCCTGTTCCTGAAACATTGTATTTTATACATTTCATTGCTGGCCTTCTTTTTTTGCCGTCGCCTGTTTGGACTCTTGAGAGTTTACTTGCCCTTTACGTGCGTTTCGGACATTTTGGCGTAGTGTTCTGTCTGCAGTTCTTCTACCACTTTTGTGCTTAACTGTGACCCGTCGATAGGAGGGTTTCAGTTTACCAAACCCACTCTCGATTCCCACAGAGTTTTCACGCTAAGACTATTTGCGATTTGGTAGTTACCTCAGGCCACACCCCTTCACTCGAAGGAGGGGCAAATTCGTATCTCCCAATTCAAACTATACATATGTTGGGTATTGAGGGGCCGAGATCAAACGAGATCGGGCGTGTTTTTTTTTTTTTTTTTTTTTAAATTAAAAAAAATTTAAAAAAAATTTTACAATACATCTTATTTTAAAAAAAAAACCCTTCTCATATTAAAAAGGTTGTATTTTAAACACCCAAAACACTTAAATTTAAATTAATCCGTTTTCCAGATCAAGTTTTGTTTTCAGAAAAATCAAAGGATTATTCTTTACAAACTTTTCTTTAAACTTTTTTGGGGGCCCTCATTCATAAAAAAAGTTTTGTTTTAAAAACAGTTCCCCCAAAAAAATTCCTTTTTCCCTTTTAAAAATTTTTCCCCAAACCTCTTTTTTGCTTCTCCTTATTTAATTTTTTCCTTTCTAAAAACCTTTATGAATATTTGGAACCCCCAAAAATTTAAATTTTCAAAACAAAATTTTTTTAACATCTTTTCTCTCCCCCCCGGGAACAAAAAAAATTTTTCCCCAGCCTTAAAGGGGGCCCTTTCCCCTTTCACCCTATTTTAATTAAACATTTTTTTAAAAATTTCCTTTTCCCTTTTTTTCTAAAAATTCTTTAACTTTTTTTACAATAAAAAAAACAGAGTAAAAAACCCTTTCATTTCCTTCAAAACAAAATTTACTTTTTAAAATTTCCCCCTCAAACCCCTTTTTTTGTTTTCATTTTTTTAAAATATGCAGTTTTGTCTAAATTTAAATAACAAAAGTTTTCCAGTGCGGTTCCTTACTTTTAAATTTTTTTAAATTTTTTTCCAAATATATTCTCTTCCTTTTTTCCATACCTTTTTTTCCAGTATGCATTTGCCACGGGTTTTGTGAAAATCATATCCATAAAAAAAAAAATTTTTTAAATTTTTTTTTTTTTTCGCAATTCTTTTATGTAAATTTTTTTTCCCCTTTTGTTTAACTTTAGGTTTCAAGGGGTTTCCTTTTTCTCCCTTTCCTTTCTTTTTTATTTATTTCTTTTACCCCTTTTTTTGGGTTTTAAAAATGTCTTTAAGTTTTCAAATTTGGGTTTTTATTGTTTTCCTTTTATAGTCCCCCTTTTATTTTTTCCTTTGCATCTATGACATTTGAACTGGAAAAAAACCCTTTCCCTTTTTACTTCAAATAATATCTTCACTTGTCTTAACCTGCTTGCCACCATTTTTTTAATAAAAGGCTTTTTTTCCCTTTTTAAATTTTTTTCTTTAGGAACAATGGGTTCAACATTTCTTTCCCCCCCTTTGGTTTTATTATCATTTTATTCGGGAAAGTTTTCCCCAGGTTTCCCCAAACCCTCTTAAAAATTTGGGTATTTTCCCTCTCTCAAAAAATTTTTTGGTTTGCTCCACAAAATTTTAATGACTTTTATATAATCTCCACACTTTTGAAAATAGTGTTTAATGTTTTTTTTCATACAGCATCATGTTTCTCACCCAAAAAAACCCTTTTTTTTAAATTTTAAATTTTTAAAAAAACTCTTCATTCTAAATTTGAGATCCATCAAATTTTGGGCCCCCCCCTCCCCCCCTCCAATAAATGTACTATTTTGCAATCTTGTTTTTTACCTTTCCCCCAAATAAACTCCACAACGATTTTTTGTTTTTTTTGTATGTTTTTTAAAAGGGGGAAAGGGTTTGTCACACTCAATAATACCATTTTTTGGGGATAGAAATAGACATTTATTACTAAAATTTTCCCTTTCTTAGGTTTAAAAATTCCTTGTTTTCCAAAATCTCAGTTTTTTTTCTTTCTGTACAATCACTTTCCCAAAATGTTTTCCCTCAATTTTTTTGACATTTGCCCCCTTTGTCCCCCCCAAAAATCTAAAAATTACTTTTTCTTTTTTAAATTTTGGGTTTTGTGCTGACAAGGGGTCAGCACATCCTATTCTCAGGTATTTACTTTTGTCCATTTTTTATTTTGCCCGAACCCTTTTTACAGTATTCCTTAATTTTTTGTACTGTTTTTTTCTACGCTCTTTATTTTCGCCCAATTAAAGTAACATCATCGGGGTATTGAAAAAACTGGTTCATTTTTCATTTTTTTCTTTCTCGACCCCCTTTGTTTTCGGGTTTCTTTTTTAAATTTTCCATCCCCAAACGGTCCCCCAACCATTGTGTACTTTAGCGCCGATAGAGGAAAAAACCTTCCCTTATACCTCTTGGGGGGGTTTTATTTTACTTGTTAAAAAACCCAATTACTTTTTGATTGTTTTTTAAAATATCATAAAAAATATTTTTTCCAGTTACAAAGTTTTCCCCAAAATTCAAACTGTTTTTTATTTTTGTACAATAGGGAGTGTTCAATCTGTCGAACCCCTTTTTCTACATCTATTTTAATTAAAAATATCCGCTTTTTGTTTTTTTTTCATATACATTTTTTGTGTTTTCTTATACTACTTACTGTATCAATTATTCTCTTCCGTCAAACCCCCGTAAGCCTGTGTTTTTTAATTATTTTGGGTAAACTATTTTTAATCTATTTTTTATTATTTTGCCAATATTTTTACATCCGTTTTTAGCTTTGTTTTTGGTCTGAAATTTTAAAAAGTTTCGTAAATATCCCCCGTTTTTTTTAAATTAACTTAATAAGTCCAATTTTAAATTTTTCTAAACTTAGTTCTTTTGTTGTCAAAAGTTTCCGTGAATACTTCTTTTAAAAATAGGTCCCAAAATATTTTTTTAAAAAGTTTTTAAAAACTCTTATAAATCCATCTACCCCGGACTTTTCCGCATATTTAATTGTTTATTGCTCTATTATTTCTTTCCATTGTAATATCATCTTCAATTTTTCCCCCGCCCCGGTAAAATTTTCCCCTTTTATCTTGCTTAAAATTGCTTTTTCAGCTTCTTTATTTTTTCCCCTCCCTTTTTAAAATTGTCCTCAAATACTTTTTACCGTTTGAGTTTTTCCACCTTTGTCTTTTTTAATTTTTTCGCCATTTTTATTTAAAACCTTTTTAAGAATTTTCCCTTTGCTTACTTTTCTTAACCAAAGAAATTTTTTGGGTACTTTTCCCCCCACCACATGTTTTGTTTAAATTTCTTATAAATTAATCCTCTACTTTTTTCCCCCCTCTATAATTTTTATTTTTTTCCTCAAAAAACTATTTTTTTCTCTTTTTTTTGGTATTAATGTCCCTTTCTATTGGGTTTTTCTAATTTCATCTCTCAGTTTTTTTTTCTGCTTGTCTTTTTTTTTTTTGGTTGTTTTTAAACTATTTTCGATTGATATTTTTTTTTTCATTTTTTTAGGTTTTTCCCCAACCATATTCTTTTTTCAGCATCATACTTTTAAAACTCCTTTACTCCATTTTTAAAGGGTTTTTACCCTCATGTTATATTTTTTTATCTCTAAAAAGTTTTTGCGTTAAAAAGCCCATACCCCCGGCCCCCTCTCTGTTTTTCCGGGTAAAAAAATCTTTTGTCCAACATAAAAAATCGTGATCACAAAAATTTGGTTGTCTTTTACTTAAATTTTTTTTTCCCTCCATCTTTTTTTTTTAAAAAAGCAAAAATCTATTCTACTTTTTTTTAATCTTTCCCAAACCCTTTTTGGGTTTTCTTGGGGAATTTTTCTTTTTTCCCAATATTTTTTCCTTCCAACATCAAAAATTCATAGGTCTCCACAAACCCTTTTAAAAACGACTGCCCTTATCAGCCTAAAAAACCATTTCATTTCAATATCAAATTTATTCAAAAAAAGTTTTAAATCCCCAAAAATAAATTTACTTTTTCCCCTTTTTTTAAAGGGTTTTTCCAAATTAGGTCTTTAAAAAAACCCTTCCCTTTTTCATGTTCATCATTTGGCGCATGGATTTTTAAAAAAAATTTTTTCTCCCCCTTTTGTTTTTTTTCTTTTGCTACCCCCTTTCCCCTTTTCCCTTTCATTTAAAAAATTTTCTTTCCCCCTTCATCGGGAAAATTTCTTTTAACTGGGGATTGCTAACCCGACCTTTTTTTTTCCCCATTACTAAAAAAATATTTTTCCCCATCCCATATTTTTCTGAATTTTCCCATATTTCTTCCCCCCAAAAAAAGGTTCTGAAAACAAATAACATCCACATTTTTTTTTGGGGGTTTACTATTTTTCAAATTTTTCCCCCAATTACTTAAACCCCTCGCTTTTTAAATTAATTTTTTTTAAAAAAAAACATTATGCCCAAAAGGGAAAAAAAAGGACAAATTTAAATCAAACCTTTTAAGAGTCCCCCCAAATATGTTACCCTCATTCTAGTTCCTCCCCCATCAATTCCCCATATTTTCCAGTCTTTACATCTTTTTCCCTTTCCAGCTTCCCGTCCCTCTTCTGTCTTGTTTTTTTTCCCAAATTTGCTCTCAAGGGAAATTTGGGGCTCAAGGTTTTTTCCTCGTCTTCTTTCCCCCAGCTTTAAATTTTTCACCCCCTTATTTCTCGGTCTCCCCTCCCTCTTCTTTTTCTTCCTTTTCAGAATCATCCCTTTTTTTCTTTTTTTTTTTGGGGCCCAAATTTTGATTTTCCTTCCATTTTTTTGCACTTTCTTTTTCTTTGTCGTTATTCTTTTTCTGCGCTGAATAGAATTTTCCCCTTATTTTCCTTTCCCTTTCTTTTCTTTTGGGCATTTCCCCCAAATTCCCCACTTACTTTCCTCCTTGCTTTGTGTTTTTCGCCCAGTTCTCCAGCCCTCTTTCTGCGGGAAATTTCCATTTTTTCCGCTTTAATCCCCCTTTTCCTGGACATACACGCTTATCATAGTTTTCTTAAAATTTGGGGACATTTAAATTCCCCCAAAACAGTCTCTCGCATAATGCCCTTTGTTATAACTTTTCTTGCATATAAATTCCTGGACTTTCCCTTTTCACCCTGGGGTCGGGGGCCATGCCCCAGCCTAAGGTTTTCATTTGCCGATTGGTATGACCCTAAAGATGAAAACCCTTGCATTTTCAAGTTTTGTAAAAATTTTGGAAAAAGGGGGGAGGTAACTCCTTTAGGAAATTTCTTTAACGTACCTTTTTTCCCATCAGTAATCTCTGCCAGCAGGCTTGGTGGGACACACAAAAACGTCAGCATTGCTTTTTTTGTCTCCTCACGCATTCTCATACCATTAATACACCTCGCTCCCACTTGCGCCTTCTTAACATTGTATTTTATACATTTCATTGCTGGCTTCTTTTTTGCCGTCGCTGTTTGACTCTTGAGAGTACTGCCCTTCACGCAGTTTCGGACATTTTTGGCGTAGTGTTTGTCTGAGTGCTTTCTACTCACTTTTGTCTTACCTTTGACCCGTCGAAGGGCCAGTTTACCAACACTCTGATCCACAGAGCTTCACGCTAAAGACATTTGCGAGGTAGTTCCTCAGCCACCTTCACTCGAGGGAGGGGGCAATTCGTATCTCCAATTCAACTATCACAATATGTTGGGTATGAGGGAAGAACACCGAGTCGGGGTTAGCTCTGTTTAAAATGTATGAAGTTATTTCGTTAAAAAATAAAAAAGTAAAGGTGAGTGAAGGAAAAGCTTATAGCACCTGGTATTCCCAGGCGGTCTCCCATCCAAGTACTAACCAGGCCCGACCCTGCTTAGCTTCCGAGATCAAACGAGATCGGGCGTGCTCAGGGTGGTATGGCCATAAGCGAAGGCAGCTGCTCACTCTCGCCCCTTTAAAGATTCTATTTCAGACATGCCGTTCACCTCAGCTCATCTGCTCCATCAATTCAGCAAAAAAAGTCGACCACTTAACGCATTCTCTTCTCTGTTTCTGATAGAATGCCGCCACCTCCTGGTAAATGGGAAAATATCACACTAAAAACTGTAGCGAGCACAGACAGCAGGCTTTGACACACAACGTCAGCATTGCTTTTGTCTCCTCACGCATTCTCATACCATTAATACACCTCGCTCCCACTTGCGCCTTCTTAACATTGTATTTTATACATTTCATTGCTGGCTTCTTTTTTTTTTTCCGTCGCTGTTTGACTCTTGAGAGTACTGCCCTTTTTGACGCAGTTTCGGACATTTTTGGCGTAGTGTTTGTCTGAGTGCTTTCTACTCACTTTTGTCTTACCTTTGACCCGTCGAAGGGTCAGTTTACCAACGCAAAAGCTACATTTGCGAGGTAGTTCCTCAGCCACATTCACTCGAGGGAGGGGGCAATTCGTATCTCCAATTCACCTATCACAATATGTTTGGTATGAGGGAAGAACACCAAGTCGGGGTTAACTCTGTTTATGAGGGATTGTTGGTAATGTGGCAACCTTCGGGGGGTTCAGGGATTTAGTGCTCATGGCAACTCCTGTTTCTAAAAAAGAAAAAAGTAAAGGTGAGTGAAGGAAAAAAGCTTACAGCACCTGGTATTCCCAGGCGGTCTCCCATCCAAGTACTAACCAGGCCCGACCCTGCTTAGCTTCCGAGATCAAACGAGATCGGGCGTGCTCAGGGTGGTATGGCCGTAAGCGATAACGCGCTCACTCTCGCCCCTTTAAAGATTCTATTTCAGACATGCCGTTCACCTCAGCTCATCTCAGCTCAACTGCTCCATCAATTCGAGCAAAAAAAGTCGACCACTTAACGCATTCTCTTCTCTGTTTCTGATAGAATGCCGCCACCTCCTGGTAAATGGGAAAATATCACACTAAAAACAGTAGCGAGGACAACAGCAGGCTTTGACACACAACGTCTGCATTGCTTTTGTCTCCTCACGCATTCTCATACCATTAATACACCTCGCTCCCACTTGCGCCTTCTTAACATTGTATTTTATACATTTCATTGCTGGCTTCTTTTTTGCCGTCGCTGTTTGACTCTTGAGAGTACTGCCCTTTACGCAGTTTCGGACATTTTTGGCGTAGTGTTTGTCTGAGTGCTTTCTACTCACTTTTGTCTTACCTTTGACCCGTCGAAGGGCCAGTTTACCAACACTCTGATCCACAGAGCTTCACGCTAAAGACATTTGCGAGGTAGTTCCTCAGCCACATTCACTCGAGGGAGGGGGCAATTCGTATCTCCAATTCAACTATCACAATATGTTTGGTATGAGGGAAGAAAGAACAAGTCGGGGTTAGCTCTGTTTAAAATGTATGAAGTTATTTCGTTAAAAAATAAAAAAGTAAAGGTGAGTGAAGGAAAAGCTTATAGCACCTGGTATTCCCAGGCGGTCTCCCATCCAAGTACTAACCAGGCCCGACCCTGCTTAGCTTCCGAGATCAAACGAGATCGGGCGTGCTCAGGGTGGTATGGCCATAAGCGAAAGCGCTGCTCACTCTCGCCCCCCCTTTAAAGATTCTATTTCAGACATGCCGTTCACCTCAGCTCATCTGCTCCATCAATTCAGCAAAAAAAAAAAACCACTTAACGCATTCTCTTCTCCGTTTCTGATAGAATGCCGCCACCTCCTGGTAAATGGGAAAATATCACACTAAAAACTGTAGCGAGCACAGACAGCAGGCTTTGACACACAACGTCAGCATTGCTTTTGTCTCCTCACGCATTCTCATACAACACATACACACTCGCTCCCACTTGCGCATTTTCTCTAACATTGCATTCTAAAAACAGTACATACATTTGACACACAACGTCTGCATTGCTTTTGCTCCTCACGCATTCTTTTAATACACCTCGCTCCTCGCACTTGCGCCTTCTTAACATTGTATTTTATACATTTCATTGCTGGCTTCTTTTTTTTGCCGTCGCTGTTTGACTCTTGAGAGTACTGCCCTTCACGCAGTTTCGGACATTTTTGGCGTAGTGTTTGTCTGAGTGCTTTCTACTCACTTTTGTCTTACCTTTGACCCGTCGAAGGGCCAGTTTACCAACACTCTTCCACAGAGCACGCAAAGACATTTGCGAGGTAGTTTCCTCAGCCACATTTCACTCGAGGGAGGGGGCAATTCGTATCTCCAATTCACCTATCACAATATGTTGGGGTATGAGGGAAGAACACCAAGTCGGGGTTAGCTCTGTTTAAGGGATTGTTGGTAATGTGGCAACCTTCGGGGGGTTCAGGGATTTAGTGCTCATGGCAACTCCTGTTTCTAAAAAAGAAAAAAAAGTAAAGGTGAGTGAAGGAAAAGCTTACAGCACCTGGTATTCCCAGGCGGTCTCCCATCCAAGTACTAACCAGGCCCGACCCTGCTTAGCTTCCGAGATCAAACGAGATCGGGCGTGCTCAGGGTGGTATGGCCATAAGCGAAAGCAGCTGCTCACTCTCGCCCCTTTAAAGATTCTATTTCAGACATGCCGTTCACCTCAGCTCATCTGCTCCATCAATTCAGCAAAAAAAGTCGACCACTTAACGCATTCTCTTCTCTGTTTCTGATAGAATGCCGCCACCTCCTGGTTAATGGGAAAATATCACACTAAAAACTGTAGCGCGAGGACAGCAGCAGGCTTTGACACACAACGTCAGCATTGCATTGCTTTTTTTGTCTCCTCACGCATTCTCATACCATTAATACACCTCCTCACTCCACTTGCGCCTTCTTAACATTGTATTTTATACATTTCATTGCTGGCTTCTTTTTTGCCGTCGCTGTTTGACTCTTGAGAGTACTGCCCTTCACGCAGTTTCGGACATTTTTGGCGTAGTGTTTGTCTGAGTGCTTTCTACTCACTTTTGTCTTACCTTTGACCCGTCGAAGGGCCAGTTTACCAACACTCTGATCCACAGAGCTTCACGCTAAAGACATTTGCGAGGTAGTTCCTCAGCCACCTTCACTCGAGGGAGGGGGCAATTCGTATCTCCAATTCAACTATCACAATATGTTGGGTATGAGGGAAGAACACACAAGTCGGGGTTAGCTCTGTTTAAAATGTAACCTGAAGTTATTTCGTTGTTTTAAAAAAAAAAAAAAAAAAAAAGGTGAAAGTGAAGGAAAAAAAAAGCACCTGGTATTCCCAGGCGGTCTCCCGGTCTCCCATCCAGTACTAACCAGGCCCGACCCTGCTTAGCTTCCGAGATCAAACGAGATCGGGCGTGCTCAGGGTGGTATGGCCATAAGCGAAGGCAGCTGCTCACTCTCGCCCCTTTAAAGATTCTATTTCAGACATGCCGTTCACCTCAGCTCATCTGCTCCATCAATTCAGCAAAAAAAAAAACCACTTAACGCATTCTCTTCTCCGTTTCTGATAGAATGCCGCCACCTCCTGGTAAATGGGAAAATATCACACTAAAAACTGTAGCGAGCACAGACAGCAGGCTTTGACACACAACGTCAGCATTGCTTTTGTCTCATCACGCATTCTCATACCATTAATACACCTCGCTCCCACTTGCGCCTTCTTAACATTGTATTTTATACATTTCATTGCTGGCTTCTTTTTTTTTGCCGTCGCTGTTTTTTTTTGCTTGAGAGTACTGCCCTTCACAGCAGTTTCGGACATTTTTGGCGTAGTGTTTGTCTGAGTGCTTTCTACTCACTTTTGTCTTACCTTTGACCCGTCGAAGGGTCAGTTTACCAACGCAAAATACATTTGCGAGGTAGTTCCTCAGCCACATTCACTCGAGGGAGGGGGCAATTCGTATCTCCAATTCACCTATCACAATATGTTTGGTATGAGGGAAGAACACCAAGTCGGGGTTAACTCTGTTTATGAGGGATTGTTGGTAATGTGGCAACCTTCGGGGGGTTCAGGGATTTAGTGCTCATGGCAACTCCTGTTTCTAAAAAAGAAAAAAGTTAAAGGAAAAGCTTACAGCACCTGGTATTCCCAGGCGGTCTCCCATCCAAGTACTAACCAGGCCCGACCCTGCTTAGCTTCCGAGATCAAACGAGATCGGGCGTGCTCAGGGTGGTATGGCCGTAAGCGAAAGCGATTGCTCACTCTCGCCCCTTTAAAGATTCTATTTCAGACATGCCGTTCACCTCAGCTCAACTGCTCCATCAATTCATTCTCCAAAAAACAAAAAAACGACCACTTAACGCATTCTCTTCTCTGTTTCTGATAGAATGCCGCCACCTCCTGGTTAATGGGAAAATATCACACTAAAAACAGTAGCGAGGACTAACAGCAGGCTTTGACACACAACGTCTGCATTGCTTTTGTCTCCTCACGCATTCTCATACCATTAATACGCCTCACTCGCACTTGCGTCTTCTTAACATTGTATTTTATACATTTCATTGCTGGCTTCTTTTTTTGCCGCCGCTGTTTGACTGTTGAGAGTACTGCCCTTCACGCAGTTTCGGACATATTTGGCGTAGTGTTTGTCTGAGTGCTTTCTACTCACTTTTGTCTTACCTTTGACCCGTCGAAGGGCCAGTTTACCAACACTCTGATCCACAGAGCTTCACGCTAAAGACATTTGCGAGGTAGTTCCTCAGCCTCCTTCACTCGAGGGAGGGGGGGAATTCGTATCTCCAATTCAACTATCACAATATGTTGGGTATGAGGGAAGAACACCGAGAGTCGGGGTTAGCTGTTTAAAATGTATGAAGTTATTTCGTTAAAAAATAAAAAAAGTAAAAGGTGAGTGAAGGAAAAGCTTATAGCACCTGGTATTCCCAGGCGGTCTCCCATCCAAGTACTAACCAGGCCCGACCCTGCTTAGCTTCCGAGATCAAACGAGATCGGGCGTGCTCAGGGTGGTATGGCCATAAGCGAAGGCAGCTGCTCACTCTCGCCCCCCCTTAAAGATTCTATTTCAGACATGCCGTTCACCTCAGCTCATCTGCTCCATCAATTCAGCAAAAAAAAAAAACCACTTAACGCATTCTCTTCTCCGTTTCTGATAGAATGCCGCCACCTCCTGGTAAATGGGAAAATATCACACTAAAAAAAACTGTAGCGAGCACAGACAGCAGGCTTTGACACACAAAACGTCAGCATTGCTTTTGTCTCACTCACGCATTCTCATTCTTAATCACGCATTCTCATACCATTACATTCCTCCCACTTGCGCCTTGCTTCCTTGCGCATTTAACATTGTTTATACATTTCATTGCTGGCTTCTTTTTTGCCGTCGCTGTTTGACTCTTGAGAGTACTGCCCTTCACGCAGTTTTTCGGACATTTTTGGCGTAGTGTTTGTCTGAGTGCTTTCTACTCACTTTTGTCTTACCTTTGACCCGTCGAAGGGTCAGTTTACCAACGCTCTGATCCACAGGTAGTTCACTCAAAGCCACATTTCGAGCGAGGGGGGGGCAATTCGTTCCTCTCCAATTCACCTATCACAGTTTGGGAGGGGGGAATTCGTATCTCCAATTCAACTCTGTTTATATGGGGTATGTTGGGTAATGAGGCAACCTTCGGGGGGGTTAGCTCTGTTTAAAATGTATGAAGTTATTTTTAAAAAAAAAAAAAAAAGTAAAGGTGAGTGAAGGAAAAGCTTATAGCACCTGGTATTCCCAGGCGGTCTCCCATCCAAGTACTAACCAGGCCCCAGACCCTGCTTAGCCCGACCCGAGATTAGCTTCGAGATCGGGCGGGCGTGCTCAGGGGGTGGTATGGCCATAAGCGAAGGCAGCTGCTCACTCTCGCCCCTTTAAAGATTCTATTTCAGACATGCCGTTCACCTCAGCTCATCTGCTCCATCAATTCAGCAAAAAAAAAGTCGACCACTTAACGCATTCTCTTCTCCGTTTCTGATAGAATGCCGCCACCTCCTGGTAAATGGGAAAATATCACACTAAAAACTGTAGCGAGCACAGACAGCAGGCTTTGACACACAACGTCAGCATTGCTTTTGTCTCCTCACGCATTCTCATACCATTAATACACCTCGCTCTCCACTTGCGCCTTCTTAACATTGTATTTTATACATTTCATTGCTGGCTTCTTTTTTTTTTTCGCTGTTTTGACTCTTGAGAGTACTGCCCTTCACGCAGTTTCGGACATTTTTGGCGTAGTGTTTGTCTGAGTGCTTTCTACTCACTTTTGTCTTACCTTTGACCCGTCGAAGGGTCAGTTTTTACCAACACTCTTTCCAAGAGCAGTTTACAACGCTACGCAAACATTTGCGAGGTAGTTCCTCAGCCACATTCACTCGAGGGAGGGGGCAATTCGTATCTCCAATTCACCTATCACAATATGTTTGGTATGAGGGAAGAACACCAAGTCGGGGTTAACTCTGTTTATGAGGGATTGTTGGTAATGTGGCAACCTTCGGGGGGTTCAGGGATTTAGTGCTCATGGCAACTCCTGTTTCTAAAAAAGAAAAAAGTAAAGGTGAGTGAAGGAAAAGCTTACAGCACCTGGTATTCCCAGGCGGTCTCCCATCCAAGTACTAACCAGGCCCGACCCTGCTTAGCTTCCGAGATCAAACGAGATCGGGCGTGCTCAGGGTGGTATGGCCGTAAGCGAAAGCGATTGCTGACTCTCGCCCCTTTAAAGATTCTATTTCAGACATGCCGTTCACCTCAGCTCATCTGCTCCATCAATTCAGCAAAAAAAGTCGACCACTTAACGCATTCTCTTCTCCGTTTCTGATAGAATGCCGCCACCTCCTGGTAAATGGGAAAATATCACACTAAAAACTGTAGCGAGCACAGACAGCAGGCTTTGACACACAACGTCAGCATTGCTTTTGTCTCCTCACGCATTCTCATACCATTAATACACCTCGCTCCCACTTGCGCCTTCTTAACATTGTATTTTATACATTTCATTGCTGGCTTCTTTTTTGCCGTCGCTGTTTGACTCTTGAGAGTACTGCCCTTCACGCAGTTTCGGACATTTTTGGCGTAGTGTTTGTCTGAGTGCTTTTTACTCACTTTTGTCTTACCTTTTGTCTTACCCGTCGAAGGGCAGTTTACCAACACTCTGATCCACAGAGCTTCACAAAACATTTTGCGAGGTAGTTCCTCAGCCACATTCACTCGAGGGAGGGGGCAATTCGTATCTCCAATTCACCTATCACAATATGTTTGGTATGAGGGAAGAACACCAAGTCGGGGTTAACTCTGTTTATGAGGGATTGTTGGTAATGTGGCAACCTTCGGGGGGTTCAGGGATTTAGTGCTCATGGCAAAAAAAAAAAAAAGTAAAGGTGAGTGAAGGAAAAGCTTAAGCACCTGGTATTCCCAGGCGGTCTCCCATCCAAGTACTAACCAGGCCCGACCCTGCTTAGCTTCCGAGATCAAACGAGATCGGGCGTGCTCAGGGTGGTATGGCCATAAGCGAAAGCAGCTGCTCACTCTCGCCCCTTTAAAGATTCTATTTCAGACATGCCGTTCACCTCAGCTCATCTGCTCCATCAATTCAGCAAAAAAAGTCGACCACTTAAAAAAAAGTCGACACTTCGCATTCTCTTTTGATAGAATGCCGCCACCTCCTGGTTAATGGGAAAATATCACACTAAAAACTGTAGCGTAGCGAGGACAGCAGCAGGCTTTGACACACAACGTCAGCATTGCTTTTGTCTCCTCACGCATTCTCATACCATTAATACACCTCGCTCCCACTTGCGCCTTCTTAACATTGTATTTTATACATTTCATTGCTGGCTTCTTTTTTGCCGTCGCTGTTTGACTGTTGAGAGTACTGCCCTTCACGCAGTTTTTCGCATTTTTGGCGTAGTGTTTGTCTGAGTGCTTTCTACTCACTTTTGTCTTACCTTTGACCCGTCGAAGGGCCAGTTTACCAACTGATCCACAGAGCTTCACGCTAAAGACATTTGCGAGGTAGTTCCTCAGCCACATTCACTCGAGGGAGGGGGCAATTCGTATCTCTCAATTCACCTATCACAATATGTTGGGTATGGGGAAGGGACACCAAGTCGGGGTTAACTCTGTTTATGAGGGTTGGGTAATGTGGCAACCTTCGGGGGGTTTAAAATGTATTTTTCGTTAAAAAAAAAAAAAAGTAAAGGTGAGTGAAGGAAAAGCTTATAGCACCTGGTATTCCCAGGCGGTCTCCCATCCAAGTACTAACCAGGCCAGGCCCGACCCTGCTTAGCTTCCGAGATCAAACGAGATCGGGCGTGCTCAGGGTGGTATGGCCATAAGCGAAGGCAGCTGCTCACTCTCGCCCCTTTAAAGATTCTATTTCAGACATGCCGTTCACCTCAGCTCATCTGCTCCATCAATTCAGCAAAAAAAGTCGACCACTTAACGCATTCTCTTCTCTCGTTTCTGATAGAATGCCGCCACCTCCTGGTAAATGGGAAAATATCACACTAAAAACTGTAGCGAGCACAGACAGCAGGCTTTGACACACAACGTCAGCATTGCTTTTGTCTCCTCACGCATTCTCATCTCATACCATTAATACACCTCGCTCCCACTTGCGCCTTCTTAACATTGTATTTTATTTTATACATTTCATTGCTGGCTTCTTTTTTGCCGTCGCTGTTTGACTCTTGAGAGTACTGCCCTTCACGCAGTTTCGGACATTTTTGGCGTAGTGTTTGTTTGTCTGAGTGCTTTCTACTCACTTTTGTCTTACCTTTGACCCGTCGAAGGGTCAGTTTACCAACGATCAAAACGCTAAAGACATTTGCGAGGTAGTTCCTCAGCCACATTCACTCGAGGGAGGGGGCAATTCGTATCTCCAATTCACCTATCACAATATGTTTGGTATGAGGGAAGAACACCAAGTCGGGGTTAACTCTGTTTATGAGGGATTGTTGGTAATGTGGCAACCTTCGGGGGGTTCAGGGATTTAGTGCTCATGGCAACTCCTGTTTCTAAAAAAGAAAAAAAGTAAAGGTGAGTGAAGGAAAAGCTTACAGCACCTGGTATTCCCAGGCGGTCTCCCATCCAAGTACTAACCAGGCCCGACCCTGCTTAGCTTCCGAGATCAAACGAGATCGGGCGTGCTCAGGGTGGTATGGCCATAAGCGAAAGCGCTGCTCACTCTCGCCCCCCCTTAAAGATTCTATTTCAGACATGCCGTTCACCTCAGCTCATCTGCTCCATCAATTCAGCAAAAAAAAAAAAGACCACTTAACGCATTCTCTTCTCTGTTTCTGATAGAATGCCGCCACCTCCTGGTAAATGGGAAAATATCACACTAAAAACTGTAGCGAGCACAGACAGCAGGCTTTGACACACAACGTCAGCATTGCTTTTGTCTCCTCACGCATTCTCATACCATTAATACACCTCGCTCCCACTTGCGCCTTCTTAACATTGTATTTTATACATTTCATTGCTGGCTTCTTTTTTTGCCGTCGCTGTTTGACTCTTGAGAGTACTGCCCTTCACGCAGTTTCGGACATTTTTGGCGTAGTGTTTGTCTGAGTGCTTTCTACTCACTTTTGTCTTACCTTTGACCCGTCGAAGGGTCAGTTTACCAACGCAAAATACATTTGCGAGGTAGTTCCTCAGCCACATTCACTCGAGGGAGGGGGCAATTCGTATCTCCAATTCACCTATCACAATATGTTTGGTATGAGGGAAGAACACCAAGTCGGGGTTAACTCTGTTTATGAGGGATTGTTGGTAATGTGGCAACCTTCGGGGGGTTCAGGGATTTAGTGCTCATGGCAACTCCTGTTTCTAAAAAAGAAAAAAGTAAAGGTGAGTGAAGGAAAAGCTTACAGCACCTGGTATTCCCAGGCGGTCTCCCATCCAAGTACTAACCAGGCCCGACCCTGCTTAGCTTCCGAGATCAAACGAGATCGGGCGTGCTCAGGGTGGTATGGCCGTAAGCGAAAGCGGCTGCTCACTCTCGCCCCTTTAAAGATTCTATTTCAGACATGCCGTTCACCTCAGCTCATCTGCTCCATCAATTCAGGAAAAAAAGTCGACCACTTAACGCATTCTCTTCTCCGTTTCTGATGCCGCCACCTCCTGGTAAATGGGAAAATATCACACTAAAAACTGTAGCGAGCACAGACAGCAGGCTTTGACACACAACGTCAGCATTGCTTTTGTCTCCTCACGCATTCTCATACCATTAATACACCTCGCTCCCACTTGCGCCTTCTTAACATTGTATTTTATACATTTCATTGCTGGCTTCTTTTTTTGCCGTCGCTGTTTGACTCTTGAGAGTACTGCCCTTCACGCAGTTTCGGACATTTTTGGCGTAGTGTTTGTCTGAGTGCTTTCTACTCACTTTTGTCTTACCTTTGACCCGTCGAAGGGTCAGTTTACCAACGCAAAATACATTTGCGAGGTAGTTCCTCAGCCACATTCACTCGAGGGAGGGGGCAATTCGTATCTCCAATTCACCTATCACAATATGTTTGGTATGAGGGAAGAACACCAAGTCGGGGTTAACTCTGTTTATGAGGGATTGTTGGTAATGTGGCAACCTTCGGGGGGTTCAGGGATTTAGTGCTCATGGCAACTCCTGTTTCTAAAAAAGAAAAAAGTAAAGGTGAGTGAAGGAAAAGCTTACAGCACCTGGTATTCCCAGGCGGTCTCCCATCCAAGTACTAACCAGGCCCGACCCTGCTTAGCTTCCGAGATCAAACGAGATCGGGCGTGCTCAGTTTCTTTTGTTTATTTTCAAATATAATTTACATACAAAATAATTACATTACTTATTAAATTACATCACAGTTGTTTCATTCACTTCCAATTATAAAACATTCAATAAATTACCTGAATTTATAGATTACACAAGTAATAAATAAAGTAAAAACATTTTTAAAAGCATTCTGGAAGGTTTAAGATGAATCTGTTCTCTAAGGGTAAAACAAAAGGATTATTTCTTAAAATCAGATTTTCAAACTTTTCCATTTCTCCCTCAATGTTATAATAATCATATAGTATTCCCACATAATACTTGACCTGTTGTTCATAAAACAGACGTTCCTTTCCATTTGACAAGATTTTTCCTCCTGTAGATCACCTGTCTTGCAATAGATAAAAAAAGGTTTAAAGCATAGGAGTTTTTACATTTTTCATTAAAACCAAATAAAAACAGGGTTTCCCAAGTAGACTGAACCCACTGATCCCTAGTTATAAACTCTTTTGTAATTTTACCTATTTTTCGTTTAAAACATTCCAGATCTTCACAATTAAAATACAAGTGTTTAAAATCCTCGTCCTGCTTGTTACATATTTTACATAATGTGCTTTCTTCTATTTTCATTTTAACTAATCGTGATTCTGTGTAGGTGCAGTTGTGACGCAGCATAAAATCAAAATTTTCTAAATCTAAAAGCTTGAAGTTTCTGGTTTTCAAATCCCATATGTTTTCTTTTTTTAAATTCGGGTACAGTCTGCCCCAGTAATAGTTGGCCTGGGGTTCCACCCACGCTTTGTCCCTGAGGACTGTGTACAGCATCTTAAGGTTACACAGTTCAAAGGGAAAAAGTGATTGATTTATTTTGAGCTGTATTTGCATGTTTTCTTGATTATTGATGACGTAGAGGTTTATTTGCCGGATCCAATCTGTTGGTATTGTGTTTTTGATTATTTCATATTGCTCTTGGGCCTGTTTATGGTTGATGGTATAATGTTCCTCCAAAGCGTCTATAATTGCTTGTGTTGGTAGGAACCCCGGCCGGACCTCATAAAGAACATCTTTAATTTGGGAAATCCCTGCTTGGATCCAGCTCTTATAAAACAATTCTTGATTGTTGTACAATAAATTAGGGTTTAAAAAAAGTGGCTGATTTAAGAGCTGGATCCTACCTTTTGGCTTAAGATCCACATTTCCTAAAAAATCACTCCATGCTCTAAACACCTCTTTATAATATTCAGGAACATTGTAAAACATATTTTCTTTTAATTTCATCCATAAAACATTCGTTCCCATTTCCGAGTTTACATTTTTCATCATAAAATGTTTAAAAACCTCCTTCCACCCTTGTTTGTCATTATTAAAAAATCTTTTAATTGTCTTTATTCTCAAACTTTTCATACGGATAAAAACATCTAAAAGACCCAACCCTCCTTCCTCTACATTCCCGATTATTGTGTCATAAGCTATTTTTGATGGTTTGCCGTTCCATAAAAAGTTTAAAACACATGTTTTGACTCTTTTTAAAACCCACATGGGTATGCTGATGACACTCAGCACGTACCACATTTTTGACAAAAACAATGAATTTAAAACCAAAACTTTTCCTTTTAAAAACAAATGTCTTTGACGCCAGTACTTTAATTTAGTTTCCATTTTAATTAAAACCTCTTCCCAGATTTCATCTCTAGTTTTTATTTCATCTTTTCCCATTCGGACCCCTAAAATTTTAAAATTATCTTCAACCCATTTGAAAGGGATCCCCTCAGGTAGAGGTTCCGTCTTTCCTAGTGTCATGTATTTGGTTTTAGCTTCATTGACCTTAGCCCCCGTGCCATTACAATATTTTTCTAAAATTTTCCTTGCGTTCTGTACACTCTTAAAATCTTTTAAAATGAGCGTCGTGTCATCAGCATACTGAAAAATTTTACTCTCTTCATCTGATTTCTCTATAAAAATACCCTGGATGTCCTCCGCTGCCCCAATAGCCAAACCGAGAGGTTCAGCCACCAGTGTGTACAACATGGCAGACAGAGGACATCCCTGTTTAATAGATCTCGTTATCGGGATAAAATTTGTTAAAAACCCATTCACTTTAACACAGCTATAGGTGTTTGAGTAGAGACACTGCAGCCACCGTCTAAAACGTTCACCAATTCCAAATTTCTTTAATAGATCAAACAAAAATTCGTGCTCTACTCTATCGAAAGCCTTTTCAAAATCCACACTAATTATATATCCGTTTTTATTTTCTTTATTCATGTAACTAATTGTGTCCCGAATGTTACTGACGGTGTCTGTAATGTCTCTACTCATCACGCTATAGGATTGATTTTTTTTATATGATTTCCGGCAAAACCATCTTCAATCTGTTTGCTAAAATCTTCGCTAAAATTTTGTAATCCGTATTAAGCATTGTAAGAGGTCTAAAATTTCCCAGTTCTTTTTTATCTCCTTTGTTTTTGTATATTAATTTTATTAATCCTTTTTTCATAGTTTCACTTAATTCTTCCTTTGTGTATATTTCATTAAAAAGTCTAAATAAAATTGGGGTTAAAACAGGCTCAAAAGCTTTATAGAACTCAGTTGGCAACCCGTCTAGTCCCGGACTTCTCCCATTGTTTAGCTGGTTAATTGTTATTTTTATTTCATTTTCAGTTATTTCATCTTCACAGTTTTTCATGTCATCCTCATTTAAAACATTTTTAATATTATCTAATAAAAACTGTTTATCTTCTCCCACCACCCCTTTTTTCCCAAATAAATTACTATAAAAACTCTCTATTTCTCTTAAAATACCATTTGTTCCAGTGACCTCTTTGTCATTTCCATTTTTTAGGCTTTTAATTTCATCTGATTTTTGTCTTGTTTTTTCTAGATTAAAAAAATACTTAGTGCACCTTTCTCCTTCAATCATGTGTTGTGCTCTGCTCCTTATCATTGCTCCTTTATATTTAATTTCTTCTGCTTCTTTAATTTTTTCTTCGAGCTCAAGCACCATGCACGCATTGCCTTTACCCTCTGTTAACTTTTTTATTTCTTCTTCTAATTTTTGTTTGATTCTTCTATGTTCTTCTTTTAAGAAATAATTTTTCTTTTTAGTATAAAACATTGTGTACTTTTTAATATCATATTTTAAATTATCCCACCACACCCTTGTATCTGTTCTATAAAAACTGTCAGTGCTGCTATTTAAAATTAGATTTTCAATTTCGGTTTTAAAAACATAGTCTTTTAAAATATCAGTGTTTAAAACCCATACCCCCGGTCCTCTCTCAACTTCACTAAAATCTATAGTTACCCATAAAAAATCATGATCGCTAAAATTATATTTTGTGTAATTTATTTTGATATATATTTTTTCAATTTCAATTGGACATAAAAAATGATCTATTCTGCTTTGTTTTATTTTATCCTGCACTATCTCAGATCTTGAAAAAGATTTTTTCTCCGGATTTCTTTTCCTCCATATATCTATTAAATCATATTTTTTCATTATTTTGTTTAATTCATCCCTTCCTGTATCTGTTCTATATACCATATTGTTATTAATATCCAATCTACTAAAAACTGTATTAAAATCTCCAATCAATAAAACATTTTCCCAGTTATTCATTAAAACACTGATTTTTTTAAAAAACATTGTTTTTTCCATCTCATTATTGGGAGCGTATATGTTACATATGGTTAAGACTTCATTGGTCGTTGTTATTTTCACCGTTAAAACCCTTCCTTCAGTATCAGCATATATTCTCTCAGCTTTTTCACACACTCCTTTCTTAATTAAAATAGCAACACCTTTTCTTTTAGAATTATGACAGTTAAAAAACATTTCTCCATCCCATTTTTCCCATGTTTTCAGCATTTTCATTGTCCCAAAACGTTTCTTGTAAGCATAAAATGTCCGCTTTTTTGCTTAAAAACATAAGTCTTTTAAAATGGTCAGTGTCCGTTAATCCTCTAACGTTGAGTGATAAAAGAGGGTAAAAGCTCATTAAAAATAATAAAAAACAATAAAATCATTATGGTGCCTGGGTTTCGGATAAGATGTCAAACATACCAGTTCTTGAACTCTCTAAAATCTTTTCCTTTGCTTCTTCCCGTCTTTTTCTCTGTTTTTCAAGGGCTTTTGGTATGTTCGGTGACACCTTGATTTTCCTTCTTTGTACGCCCTTAAAACCATCATGTTGTGTTTTAAAATTACTGTCCTCTAAAAGTTCATCGTGTTCCCGGTTTCTTTTTTCTGGTGGTTTTTCTGTTCCTTCTTCATTTGTAAAGTCCATTTTTTCCTCTTCATGTAGCTGTGCGAGCTCCAGCTCCTTCCCTAAACCTCCCCTTGGTTGGCGCTTCCTGCTGGATCTGGTTCGACTCCACCTTCATCTCAGCACGCACCGGGGAGATTGCCCCACATTCTTCCCGAGTTTCCCCTGAGGCCTCCTCAATCTCCACACAGCTGCAGCTGATTAACGCATGGTTGCACTCACCGCATTTCGTGGCCCCACAGTTCCTTGCAAAATGCCCCTGCTCGCAGCACTCTCTGCATACGAAGCTGGGGCAATCGCGCATAACGTGGTCCGGGCTCATACACATCCTACACATCTTCACCTGCCGGTCGTGTATGACCCGGTAATACTGGGGGCCCTCTGCCGTTTCCAGCCGCACACTGTAAGGGAGAGAGATGACCTCCTTGGGGAACCGGACTCGGAGGTACCGTGTCCCATCAGTGATGGTCGTTCCAGGGTAGTACCTCCTCCGGATCGGTAGTATGGGGGTTACTCCCCACTTTTGGAGTCTTTCCAAAATCACAGCGTCTTCTATGTATGCTGGGAGGTTCAGAAAAGAAACCATGAGCTCACACGAGCACAGCTTTCGGACTTCACAGAGAGTCTCTTTAATCATAAGTCCTTCTGAAATGATGTCCACCAGTTCCTCACTTTCCAGGGTGACCTCGTACTCGTTACCGGCTTTAGGTCTTACAGCGAGTAACTTCCCAATTCCAACTGTGTCATTCACTGCCTTTATTATGTCCATTGCTCCAATTCCTTTTAGCTGATCCAGCTCTATTACACATGTCGCTTCTTTTGCATATTTCCTTTGCCAGGTTTTCTTTACATTCTCATTAGCAATTCCATTTTTTCTTTCGTCATGCCGTGGGGTGTCCTTTTTCCGTAGTCGTTGTTCCTTTCCGAGGTCAAGTCCAGGTTGTCCGTCCGAGCCATTCGTCACACTTAAGGGGGTATCCAGATTGCTTTGTCGTTCAGCCATGCCATTGTCTTTGTCCAGAAGATCAGTCATTTTGGGAGAAAAAAAAAGATTTCTCCCCAAACAGTAGGTACTGCTGGGGAGCTAAAACTAAAAGTAACTCAGGGGAAAAAACAGAAATCAAAAAGATCAAAAAACAAACAAAATATAACCAAAAAATTAACAAACGAACTGGGAGAGCCTTCCTCTCCCTACTGCTGACTCACACTTCCTGTGGGCGTATCCAACTCTGAACTGGGCGTGCTCAGGGTGGTATGGCCGTAAGCGAAAGCGCTGCTCACTCTCGCCCCTTTAAAGATTCTATTTCAGACATGCCGTTCACCTCAGCTCAACTGCTCCATCAATTCGACAAAAAAAGTCGACCACTTAACGCATTCTCTTCTCTGTTTCTGATAGAATGCCGCCACCTCCTGGTTAATGGGAAAATATCACACTAAAAACAGTAGCGAGGACTAACAGCAGGCTTTGACACACAACGTCTGCATTGCTTTTGTCTCCTCACGTCATTCATTCCAAATTTTAAAACATTCAATAAATTTCATAATTTTTAATTACACAAGTAAAAAAAAGTAAAAACTTTTTTAAAACATTCTGGAAAGGGTTTTTTTGAGAAACTTTTCTAATAAAAAAAAAAGGAATTCTTAAATCAATTTTTAAACTTTTTATTTTTTCCCTCAAGTTTAATAATCAATAGTTTCCCCCTAATACTTGACCCGTTTTCAAAAAAAGACAGATATCTACGACGTTCCCTTTTCCCTTTTCAAGATTTTTCCTCCCGTAGTACTGTCTTGCAATAGATAAAAAAGGTTTAAAACATAGGATTTTTACATTTTTTTATTAAAACCAAAAAAAAACAGGGTTTTCCCCAAATAACTGAACCCATTTCCCTAGTTTAAACTCTTTTGTAATTTACCTTTTTTCGTTTAAAAATTCCCGATCTCACAATAAAATACAAGTGTTTTAAAACCCGTCCTGCTTGTTACATATTTTTTCATAATGGCTT
>JAFMOC010001492.1:0-23033 GCA_019802505.1 Corydoras sp. C115 | reverse complement strand
TATGTTGATGAGGTCTGGTTGATGTCTATGTTGATGAGGTCTGGTTGATGTCTATGTTGATGAGGTCTGGTTGATGTCTATGTTGATGAGGTCTGGTTGATGTCTATGTTGATGAGGTCTGGTTGATGTCTATGTTGATGAGGTCTGGTTGATGTCTATGTGATGAGGTCTGGTTGATGTCTGGTTGATGTCTATGTTGATGAGGTCTGGTTGATGTCTATGTTGATGAGGTTGATGGTTGATGTCTATGTTGATGAGGTCTGGTTGATGAGAATGTCTATGTGATGAGCACACGTTGATGTCTGGGTTGATGTCAACATCTGGAATCCCACCATTACAGAGAACCGATATAAGAACTAATTAGTCTGGTTGACAGTTGGTGTCCTGAAAGCCAGCACTCACGAAGAATCTCAGACCAACAATGGCGTCCCCCACTGTTCAGAGAACCTCCAAGTTTCACCTGCTACCCTGACGCCTCCTATGTATTCGGACACACTTCTCATCCTCGCCTACTGCGTTTCCAAATTATTTAGTAAGTCGCAGGAGATATCCGATGCAGACAGGTTTGAGGAAGAGCAACAGAGCTTAGAGAACATACCAAACTGACCTGCTCTCATACAGAACGCCTTAAGACTGAGCGCTGTACGTCTGCATGACCAGCAGCAGCTGCAGCATATTTGACTGACTGTCTCCCTCTTGTGGTCAGAAGATGCTTGGCACTAAGAATCCCTACAGACTGAATGTACAGCTTGAAGCCGGTCCTCATTCTCACCTCCTCTGACCCCTCGGTCATTTAAAGGCAGAAACGCTGTGGTCCCCACAGCTGAAACAAGTCTTAATGTACAGTAGTGCACTACGTAGGGTACAGTGCTCATCGAGCCTTTAATGCAGACAGAGACCTGACGGTTCCGTTGGAAAAACTACAGAAACGAGGACGAATCAGAGAACATGAACTTACAGGTGTAGCAGCAGCGATGCTCGTCCCACACACGGAGCTCCTGAAACATCCCATAATAACCAGCTCATTGACATTCACACACGTACAAAAACAAACGACATTCAGAATAACAACCAGCTCGACCATCACAATGACATAACAAATTATCACTGAAATTAAATGGTGGCTTAGTGGTTTAGCATGTTCTCCTCTCAGCGCTAGGGATTCCCGGTTCGAATCCCCATCTGGATGGAGTTTCCATGTTCCCCCCATGTCCACTTGGGTTTCCTCCGGGTTCTCCGGTTTCCTCCCACAGTCCAAAAACATGGATCAAGTCAATTGAATTCTCCAAATTGCCCCATATAGTGTGTATCTGTGAGTGAGTGTGTGCCCAGTGAAAGATTGCCCCCCTGTCCTGGGTGTATCTGCCCAGCGCCCGAAACGTTCTCCCCTGGATGGGCATGGGGAACCCTCCAGCGATATAGGATAGGATAAAGCGGAAGATAATGGATGGATAAAATGCCGGGTGGAGTTTGCATGTTCTCCCCGTGTCCGTGTGGGTTTCCTCCGGGTCCTCCGGTCTCCTCCCCCCACAGTCCAAATACATGGATTCAAGGTAAATTGAATGCTCTAAATTGTCCCATAGAGTGTGTGTTTGGGTGTGTGTCAGTGTCCTGTGTTGGACTGGTGCCCTGTCCTGGGTGTATCTGCCCAGCGCCCGAAACGTTCTCCCCTGGATGGGCATGGGGAACCCCCCCACGGATAAAATGCCGGGTGGAGTTTGCATGTTCTGCTCTCAGCGCTAGGGATTCCCGGTTCGAATCCCAATCTGGGTGGAGTTTCCATGTTCCCCCCATGTCCACGTGGGTTTCCTCCGGGTTCTCCGGTTTCGTCCCACAGTCCAAAAACATGGATCAAGTCAATTGAATTCTCCAAATTGCCCCATATAGAGTGTGTGTGTGAGTGAGTGTGTGTCCAGCGAAAGATTGCCCCCCCTGTCCTGGGTGTATCTGCCGAGCGCCCGAAACATTCTCCCCTGGATGGGCATGGGGAACCCACCCCCCCGCGGATAAAATGGATAAAATGCCGGGTGGAGTTTGCATGTTCTCCCCGTGTCCGTGTGGGTTTCCTCCGGGTTCTCCGGTCTCCTCCCCCCACAGTCCAAATACATGGATTCAAGGTAAATTAAATGCTCTAAATTGTCCCATAGAGTGTGTGTTAGGGTGTGTGTCAGTGTCCTGTGATGGACTGGCGCCCTGTCCTGGGTGTATCTGCCCAGTGCCTGAAAATTTTCCCCCTGAATGGGCATCCCCAACCCCCCATCCCCACCCCCCCGTAACCCTAGTAGAGGACTAAGCCAAAGAATGAATCAATGAATGAATAAATTATATAAACATTGGCTTTAAGATCATTCAAGCTTGATGTTGTGGTACTGAAGTGCATCTTGGGTAAGACTGACCTCAGAACAGGTTTGATCCGGACACGCGCTCGTCTGAATCTCGGTGCCTTCCGTCGTGCAGAGGAACGTCACACAGGGACGCCCCCCATCCCGCCACGTCTCGCCCACCTTCACGAAAGAGAGGGTTCTTATTCCATCATTTTCATTCAGACATGAACACGAGAAATAGACGTTTACTGCATTTAAATGTTCCCATTAGGGGGCGTCACAGGGGGGGAAGACCCTGCAGATGGCATTCCTGACACAAACCACTTATCTCTTCTGATTTGAGGATCTAGCACATCACTGATTAGGTTTAACCGACTGCTAAGAACATTCAGTATCTGCCATTTACACATCAGCAAGGCATTTAAAGTGGGAGGAGCCTAAAGACCAACACAGAGCAAAGGGAGGACATGCAGACTTTCTGTGCTCACTTCATCTGGGAATTGAACCCAGGACCATTCTGATGTGGAGTGGAATGATTACCTGCTGCACCACTGGGTCTTAGAATAACAAAAAAAGCGTAATGTTTTATTTGTACAAGGTTAATAAATATATGTATATATTTTTTTTTTATTTTATTTTTTTTTTATAAAAAACAGTAGGGGCAGTCGTAGGCTTGGGGTTAAGAAACCAGCTTTGTGAAGGTCCTCGGTTCGATTCCCAGTCCTACCAATTACCACAGCTGAAGTGCCCTTTGGCAAGACACCTAAAACCCAATTACCCCAGGTGCCAAGTACAGGGCTACCTACCGTTCTGATCACTTCACCATCTTGACCCTCTATTAGGGTCGGGGGGGGGGGGGGGTTCGTGGGACGAAACCGGAGAACCCGGAGGAAACCCGACGCGGACACGGGGAGAACATGGAAACTCCACCCAGATGGGGATTCGAACTGGGAATCCCTAGTGCTGAGAGGAGAACATGCCAACCACATCAGGCAGAGTTGTTTTGTGAATTTCCAGATGTTTACTTGGAAATCAAGCTGGTCTAGATTTCTCTTGCTGAAATTCCCGGCTTTAAAAAGTTTGTATGATGCAGAATGCACGCTGTGTTTATCCGAAACTGGAGCCATCTGTTTAAATCTATCCATTATCTTCAGCTTTATCCTCTATTAGGGTCGGGGGGGGGGAGGGGAAGGGGGGTTCCCCATACCCATCCAGGGGAAAATGTCTCGGGCGCTGGGCAGATACACCCAGGACAGGACGCCAATCCATCGTTGGGCACACACTCACTCACACACACACACTCTATATGGGGCAATTTGGAGAACTCAATCGACTTGATCCAGGGTTTTGGACTGTGGGAGGAAACCGGAGAACCCGGAGGAAACCCACGCGGACACGGACGAGAAACATGGAAATGCGTTCCACCCAGGATGGGGAACTTCGAAAATGTTTTGGAATCCCAATGGGGGATTCGAAATGGGAATCCCAAGCGCTGAGAGGAGAACATGCTAAACCACTAAGCCACCGTGCCGCCCCCTGTTTAATATTTTAATTTAAACGTCGTGGCAGAGAACACACAGCATCAAAAACAATCAGCTGAAGGTTGGATTTACCTTGTAGGTTCTTCCCTTGTACTCACAAGTCTTCTCAACTGCAAAAGAGACAATTACCACGTCAGCAAGTAACCAATCAGATTCCAGCTTATCTCCATATTAATGAAGGCAGGGGTCAAGAGGGAAATCCAACAGAACACTGAGGACGGGAGTGATTCCGGCGTCCCCTTTAGGTCATTATTAGACATTCTGGGTCTAAAGATGACGTTCAGAACCCAATTCGTTCCCTCTGTACATCACTGGAGTGAACGATCAGAGGTCCACAGCATGACGGAGGGACCGACGGCCGCATGGTGCTCATGAATATGTAGCATTTAGAGACACGCCCACAAAATGGGAGTAAAGAAAGAAACCTGGAACAGCTTTTTAAAACAGAGTCTCTCTTTAAGGTCTCGGAACGTCAGAGTTACCGCAGAACTGCTCGTTGCAGCAGCCGGAGGTCAGGGTGGAGCCGGGGCCGCAGGATGGGGGCGGGGAGGTGGGTTTGGGCGTGCACTCTTCCGACTGGGTCTGATTATTACACGTGCAAATGTGACAGTTGGACTCCCATGTAGATCCGATCTAAAGCAGAGAGGACATGTCGAGAGTTAGATCAGACATCTGATTATTAGCCATTCATTATCTTCTGCTTTATCCTCTATTAGGGTCTTGGGGGGGGGGGTTTCCCCATGCCCATCCAGGGTTAAGAACGGTCTTCAGGCGCTGGGCCAGATACCACCGATTACAGGAGGGGGCCAATTCTAATCAATGGGCACACACTGCACTCACAGACACACACTCTATATGGGGCAATTTGGAGAAATCAATTGACTTCATCCATGGTTTTTGCGACTGTGGGAGGGAAAACCGGAGAACCCGGAGGAAACCCCTGAAGGGACACGGAGCAAGAACATGGAAACTCCACCCAGATTGGGGATTCGAACCGTGAATTCCCTAGTGACTGATGAGGAAGAACATGCAAACCACTAAAAACAACTAAGCCAGTTTAAATCCAATGGTGTTGATTAATGACACATCCATCCATTATCTTCTGCTTTATCCTCTATTAGGGTTCGCGGGGGGGAGGGGTTCCCCATGCACCATCCAGGGGAGAAAACGTCTCAGGTGCTGGGCAGGAAAACACCCCGGACAGGGAGGGCAATCTAACACTGAGACACACCACTCACTCGCTCACACCCACAATCTATATGGGGGCAATTTGCGAGAACCTCAATTGACTTGATTCCATAGGTTTACATTAGGAAACTGGAAGAGAGCGAAACACGGGAGGAAATCCCCGGAGGAAACATAGGAGGACACGGGGAGAGACATGGAAACTCCCCACCACCCCTCAGATTGGGATTCCGTAACCGGGAATCCATAGTGCTAATAGGTAGAACATGCTAAAAACCACTAAGCCACCGTGCCGCTTCTGATTCATTCATTCATTCATTCCATTTATCTCTCCGCTTTATCCTCCTATTAGCCGCGATCAGACGGTGGGTTCCCAGGATTAGGACACCAATCCATCGCTGGGCACACCCACTCACACCCACAGGACACACACTCTATATGGGGCAATTTGGAGAATTCAATTGACTTGATCCATGTTTTGGACTGTGGGAGGAAAACGGGAGAACCCGGATGGAAAACCCACGCAGACTCTGGGCGAGGGCGAACATGGAAAACTCCACCCAGCTGGGGGATTCACACCGGGAATCCCTTAGTGCTAAGAGGAGGAACATGCTTAACAGCACCACACTAAGCCCACCGTGCCTTGCTGCCCGCTTCTGATTATTATAATAATTACAAAATAATATAATTTGATCTATCAGTGCTTTTCAGGACGGTAAGTCCGGAAGTAAAACTAATTTAAAAAAAAGAACAGAATCAAACATATTCTGATTTAAATAAACATCAGATGATGAGTCTCCATGACGATCAGTGGATTAGCAGGACAATTAAATAAGATAAAATAAGATAAATTTTATACTGACATGTTCGTATATACATTATCCTTAGTTGTTGATGGTGGTTTAGTGGTTAGCATGTTCTCCTCTCAGCACTAGGGATTTCTGGTTCGAATCCCAACCTGGGTGGAGTTTCCATGTTCTACCGCGGGTCACGCGTGGTTCTCCAAATTGCAGCATATAGAGTGTGTCTGTGTGAGTGAGTGTGTGTCCAGCGATAGATTGGCGTCCTGTCCTGGGTGTATCTGCCCAGCGCCCTAAGTGGAAGATGGATGGGTGGATGGATGGATGTCACAAGATTATAAAATTAAGAACCCTGTCACGCATGTTGGACAATAGCATGGTTTCAACTTTGTTGGAACAGTTTAGGGAAGGCCGTGTTTCTGGTTCAGCACAACAAAGCAAGATTCATAATAAGTTTGGGCGAGTTTTGGGTGGAAGAACTTGACTGCCCCACATAGAGCTCTGATCCCAACCCCATCCAACACAAGTGGGATGAACTAGAACTGAGATTGTTAACCATCCATCCATTATCTTCCGCTTTATCCTCTACTAGGGTCGCGGGGGGGGTTCCCATGCCCATCCAGGGGAGAATGTTTCGGGCGCTGGGCAGATACACCCAGGACAGGACGCCAATCTATCACTGAACACACACTCACTTACACACACACTCTATATGGGGCAATTTGGAGATTCAATTGACCTGATTCATGTTTCTGGACTGTGGGATGAAACCGAAGAACCCGGAGGAAACCCACGCAGACACAGGGGAAAACATGGAAACTCCACCCAGATGGGGATTCGAACCGGGAATCCCTAGTGCTGAGAGGAGAACATGCTAAACCACTAAGCCACCGTGCCGCCCTAATAAAACCATCCATCCATTATCTTCCACTTTATCCTCTATTAGGGTCGCGTGGGGGGGGGGGTTCCCCATGCCCATCCAGGGGAGAACGTTTCGGGCGCTGGGCAGATACACCCAGGACAGGACGCCAATCTATCACTGGACACACACTCACTTACACACACACTCTATATGGGGCAATTTGGAGATCTCAATTGACCTGATCCATGTTTTTGGACTGTGGGATGAAACCGGAGAACGCAGAGGAAAACCCACGCGGACACGGGGAAAACATGGAAACTCCACCCAGATGGGGATTCGAACCGGGAATCCCTAGTGCTGAAGGAGAACATGCCAACCACTAAGCCACCGTGCCACTCTAGATTGTTAACCGTGTCCTCTCATCTAATATCAGTGTCATCTGGTGTAAAGAGCCCCCTAGAGGAGTGAAAGCATTTAAAGCAACACACAATAGACCATTCTAATTACTCCTGAGGTGTAAATGTAATGTGTCCCAATACTTTTGACTGTATAATGTTTATTTTTGGTCCAAATTAACTCCATCCATCCATTATCTTCCACTTTATCTTCTACTAGGGTCGCCGGGGGTTCCCCATGCCCATCCAGGGGAGAAGGTTTCGAGCGCTGGGCAGATACACCCAGGACAGGACGCCAATCTATCTCTGAACACACACACACACACACACACACACACACACACACACTCTATATGGGGCAATTTGGAGAACTCAATTGACCTTGATTCATGTTTCTGGACTGTGGGATGAAACCGAAGAACCCGGAGGAAACCCACGTGGACATGGGGAGAACATGGAAACTCCACCCAGATGGGGATTCGAACCGGGAATCCCTAGCGCTGAGAGGAGAACATGCTAAACCACTAAACCACCGTTCCGCCCCAAATTAACTCTTTATTTTATAATGAATGTGTTTCATATCTGGCCTCTGCTAAATTCCTAGAAACCTTCCATCCATCCATTATCTTCTGCTTTATCCTCTATTAGGGTCACCAGGGGGGATGTTCCCCATGCCCATCCTGGGGAGAACGTTTCGGGCGTCCATCATTTTTATTCCCACGCTCATCCACTGATACATGGACCATCGGTCACCTTGTTCCTACATATAGCATCAGAGAGGAGGTGATATCTCCTGTGGGTGTGGTAGCTCAGTGGTGGGGTGTTGGGTTATCAATCTGAAGGTTGGGGGTTCAAATCCCAGGTTCACTGAAGTTACCAGTGTGGGTCCTTGAGCGAGACCCTTAACCCTCATTGCTGCAGGGGGCGCTGTGATGAACCCTGTGCTCACCTTGTAAGTCGCTTTGGATAAAAGCGTCCAATAAATGACCAAATGTAATGTAAATGTAATGTTACATCTGCCTTTGTTCCAAATGTAAATATCTCACCGGCATGGTCTCCCCCAGAGGTCCTTTACAGTCTGTAAAGAAAAACATCTCATTAAAATCCTACAGGAGATGAATAACATCATCAGAACCGATTCATCATCAGGTTCTCCTTCGTTCTTCGGCGGATTCTTATTCTCCTCCTGACCCTGCCTGGACATCCATCTCCCAAACCACCTGCAGGTCCTCATCTCCAGCATCCCTCTGCTGATGTAACCCTCATCCCTCCTCTGCATACCTCCAAACCACCCCAATCCCACCTCCATAACCCTGTCTCCAACTCATTCCTAATCTTCTCCATCTTCATTATTAATAATGAGAATCTCAGCATCTTTATCATTCAGCCTCTACTGTCTACTGTTTACTGTACAGTGAAGGTCCCTCGTCCATCACAGATCACGCCAACATCTTTACAATACAGTGGCGGCTGGTGGTAAAAAAATTGAGGGGAGGGGGGGCATCCATCCATCCATCCATCCATCCATCCATCCATCCATTATCTTCTGCTTTATCCTCTATTAGGGACGCGAAGGGGGGGGTAGGTTCCCCATGCCCATCCCGGGGAGAACGTTTCGGGCGCTGGGCAGATAGACCCAGGACAGGGGGCCAATCTATCACTGGGCACACACTCACTCACACACACTCTATATGGGGCAATTTGGAGAACTCAATTGACTTGATCCATGTTTTTGGACTGTGGGAGGAAAGCGGAGAACCCGGAGGAAGCCCACACGGACACGGGGAGGACATGGAAACTCGGGGATTCGAACCGGGATTCGAACTGGGAAAATGGGGATTCGAACCGGGAATCCCCAGTGCTGAGAGGAGAACATGCTAAACCACGAAGCCACCGTGCCGCCCTAATAAAACCATCCATCCATTATCTTCCGCTTTATCCTCTATTAGGGTCGCGCGGGGGGAGGGGGGGGGTTCCCCATGCCCATCCAGGGGAGAACGTTTCGGGCGCTGGGCAGATACACCCAGGACAGGACAGGAGGACAGGAGGAAACCCACACGGACACGGGGAGGACATGCAAACTCCACCCAGACTGGGATTCGAAGCGGGAATCCCCAGCGCTGAGAGGAGAACATGCTAAACCACTAAGCCATACATTCTAAGATGTCTGTTTAGACACAAATTAATACATTTCTCATTAACTATTTTCAACTTCATAATTAATTCAGTTTAATATCTAAACAATTTTAAGGGAGGGGGCGGCACCCCAGCGCCCCCTATGGACCAGCCACTGCTACAGCATCCGCTCAGGTCTTCACCTCTCCATCGCCTCCTTTATGATTTTGTGCTCTTTGGATTAATTAAGGGCGGCACGGCATCTGGGTGGAGTTTCCATGTTCTCCCCGTGTCCGCGTGGGTTTCCTCCGGGTTCTCCGGTTTCCTCCCACAGTCCAAAAACATGGATCAAGTCAATTGAGTTCTCCAAAATTGCCCCATATAGAGTGTGTGTGTGAGTGAGTGTGTGTCCAGCAATGGATTGGCGCCCTGTCCTGGGTGTATCTGCCCAGCGCCCGAAACGTTCTCCCCTGGATGGGCATGGAGAACCCCCCCCCACCCCCCCCGCGACCCTAATAGAGGATAAAGCGGAAGATAATGAATGAATGAATGAATGGATTAATTAATGATGCTGCGATTGAAGATCTCTCGTTAATTACTCACTGCTGCATTCGGACACGCAGGTCATCTTGTGTTCTCCCTCGAGAACCTGGTCATCTGGACAGAAGCAGCCGGATATGATCTCATCCGTCAGCTTTCCTGGCCGGCGTTCCCTGGGAATGGATGGAGAGTATGAGGGGTTGAGGTCGGGACGGGAACATGAGGGTCAGGGGGTCGGTTTCGGGTGAAGCTCACACTCACCCCCCTCGACACACGCTGAACGGCCTGCTGCGGCACTCGTCGAATCTCATCCCCTCAGGACAGGACTTCTCTGAGGACCAGACAGGAACAGGAGAGAGAGAGAGACCGGATCAGAAACCTCCATTACGCATCAGCTAGGCCCCGCCCCCTCTCAACGTACAACCAGAACACATGGACTGAGTAATATCCATCCATTCCATCCATTATCTTCAGCTTCATCCTCTATTAGGGTCGCGGAGGGGGGGGGGGTTCCCCATGCCCATCCAGGGGAGAACGTCTCGGGCGCTGGGCAGATACACCCAGGACAGGGGGGCAATCTATCACTGGACACACACTCATTCACACAAACACACACTCTATATGGGGCAATTTGGAGAACTCAATTGTCTTGGAGAATTCAGTTGACCTTGATTCATGTTGGACAAAGAACCAAGAACCATGTTGGACAACTGTATGGTTTCAACAGTTTGGGGAAGGCCGTGTTTCTGGTTCAGCACAACATGGCTGCCCCACATAGAGCGCTGATCCCAACCTCCCAACCCCATCCAACACATTTGGGATGAACTAGAACTGAGATTGTTAACCATCCATCCATTATCTTCAGCTTTATCCTCTATCAGGGTAGCGGGGGGGGGGGGGTTCCCCATGCCCATCCAGGGGAGAACGTTTCGGGCGCTGGGCAAATACACCCAGGACAGGGGGGCAATCTATCACTGGACTCACAGACACACTCTATATGGGGCAATTTGGAGAATTCGGTTGACCTATATCCATGTTAGACAAAGAACCAAGAACCATGTTGGACAACTATATGGTTTCAACAGTTTAGGGAAGGCGGTGTTTCGGGTTCAGCACAACTTGGCTGCCCCACATAGAGTGCTGATCCCAACCTCCCAACCCCATCCAACACATTTGGGATGAACTGGAACTGAGATTGTTAACCAGTGGCGGCACGGTGGCTTAGTGGTTTAGCACGTTCGCCTCTCAGCGCTAGGGATTCCCGGTTCGAATCCCCATCTGGGTGGAGTTTTCATGTTCTCCCCGTGTCCGTGTGGGTTTTCTCCGGGTTCTCCGGTTTCCTCCCACAGTCCAAAAACATGGATCAAGTTAATTGAGTTCTCTAAATTGCCCCATATAGAGTGTGTTTGAGTAAATGTGTGCCCAGAGATGGATTGGCGCCCTGTCCTGGGTGTATCTGCCCAGCGCCCGAGACGTTCTCCCCTGGATGGGCATGGGGAACCCCACCGCGACCCTAATAGAGGATAAAGTGGGAGATAATGAATGAATGAATGAATGAGATTGTTAACCATCCATCCATCTTCCACTTTATCCTCTATTAGGGTCGCAGGGGCGTTCCCCATGCTCATCCAGGGGAGAACGTTTCGGGCGCTGGGCAGATACACCCAGGACAGGGCACCAATCTATCACTGGGCACACACTCACTCACTCACACACACACTCTATATGGGGCAATTTGGAGAATTCAATTGACTTGATCCATGTTTTTGGACTGTGGGAGGAAACCAGAGAATCCGGAGGAAACCCATGCGGACACGGGGAGAACATGGAAACTCCACCCAGATGGGGATTCGAACCGGGAATCCCTAGCGCCAAGAGGAGAACATGCTAAACCACTAAGCCACCGTGCCGCCCTATATATATGAACCAATCAGATTTAATAGACGGCTCAGTTTTGTTCTGTGAACCTCCAGGTGGAAGAAGATCCTCCAGTGGGAGGTACGTCGTGATGATGTTCCTCACCACATGTTCCGCTGGTGAGGTTCCTCCAGTCCACACAGACGCCGGCCTTCATGCAGTGATCAGACAGACGCTCCAGCGAGGAGCACACGGACATGTTGTAACGGTTGCAGGAGTCAAACTTGCAGTTCCTCACCAGAGTCTCCACATCGATGTCCATACTGCATTCACTGAACACGCTGCGGACGGAACACAGATCAAAGCAAAGTCCAGCCATCCATCATCTCCCGCTTTATCCTCTACTAGGGTCGTGGGGGGGGTTCCCCATGCCCATCCAGGGGAGAACGTTTCGGGCGCTGGGCAGATACACCCAAGACAGGGCGCCAACCTATCACTGGACACACTCACTCACACAAACACACTCTATATGGGGCAATTTGGAGAACTCAATTGACTTGATCCATGTTTTTGGATTGTGGGAGGAAACCGGAGAACCCGGAGGAAACCCACGCGGACACGGGGAGAACATGGAAACTCCACCCAGATGGGGATTCGAACCGGGAATCCCTAATGCTGAGAGGAGAACATGCTAAACCACTAAGCCATCATGCTGCCCAGGACCCACATGTTCTCATGGTCATTAAGCCGCAGTCCACTTTAATAGAATCCAGATTAATACAATTGTTTTTTTTAAAAATAGCCTTCAAAACTGGCCAGTACGGTAGTTTAGTGGTTGGCATGTTCTCCTCTCAGCACTAGGGATTCCCAGTTCGAATCCCCATCTGGGTGGAGTTTCCATGTTCTCCCCGTGTCCGTGTGGGTTTCCTCCGGGTTCTCCGGTTTCCTCCCACAGTCCAAAAACATGGATCAAGACAATTGAATTCTCCAAATTGCCCCATATAGAGTGTGTGTGTCTGTGTGAGTGAGTGTGTGTCCAGTGATGAATTGCCCCCCTGTCCTGGGTGTATCTGCCCAGCGCCCGAGACGTTCTCCCCTGGATGGGCATGGGGAACCCCCCCCCCGCGACCCTAATAAAGCGGGAGATAATGGACGGATGGATATACTAGGGTGGCGGCATGGTGGTTTAGTGCTTTAGCATGTTCTCCTCTCAGCACTGAGGATTCTCGGTTCGAATCCCCATCTGGGTGGAGTTTCCATGTTCTCCCCGTGTCCGTGTGGGTTTCCTCCGGGTTCTCCGGTTTCCTCCCACAGTCCAAAAATATGGATCAAGACAATTGAATTCTCCAAATTGCCCCATATAGAGTGTGTGTGCATGTGAGTGAGTGTGTGTACAGTGAAAGATTGCCCCCCTGTCCTGGGTGTATCTGCCCAGCGCCTCAAACGTTCTCCCCTGGATGGACATGGGGAACCCCCCCCCCGCGACCCTAATAGAGGATAAAGTGGAAGATGATGGAAACTGATTTAAACATTCAGTGCATGCAAAGGAAATTTAAAAGCTATTTTTTTAAGAAACTGAGAAACTTGTCCTCAATGAACGAGAATCCACATTTCAAACGCTCCGGGTTATATTTGCGTTTTACCATTTCACGCCGTACATCAACACAAATTTAAAGAGAGGGGTAACCTGCAAACAGGTGATGGTTACCATAGCAACAAGAATGCTGCATGCGTCTGACACGTGCCTCTCTGTGTCTCTTTTTTCCCAAGATCAAAGACGAGTACACACACACACACACACACACACACATATAAATGGATATATCCATCCATTATCATCATATCATCATTATCATATATTATCTTTATCCTCTATTAGGGTCCCCATGCCCATCCAGTGGAGAACGTCTCAGGCACTCAGAGCAGATACACCCAGGACAGGATGCCACACTATTGCCGGGTACACACACTCTTTATATATATATATATATATATATATATATGGCGGCAGGTGGCTTAGTGGTTAGCACGTTCGCCTCTCAGCGCTAGGGATTCCCGGTTCGAATCCCCATCTGGGTGGAGTTTCCATGTTCTCCCCGTGTCCGCGTGGGTTTCCTCCGGGTTCTCCGGTTTCCTCCCACAGTCCAAAAACATGGATCAAGTTAATTGAGTTCTCTAAATTGCCCCATATAGAGTGTGCTTGAGTGTGTGAGTGTGTACCCAGCGATGGATTGGCGCCCTGTCCTGGGTCTATCTGCCCAGCGCCCGAGACGTTCTCCCCTGGATGGGCATGGGGAACCCCACCGCGACCCTAATAGAGGATAAAGCTGGAGATAATGAATGAATGAATATATATATATATATTTTTTTTTATTTTTTCATTCATTCATTATTTTCCACTTTATCCTCTACTAGGGTTGCGGGGGGGGGGGGGGTTCCCCATGCCCATCCAGGGGAGAACGTTTCAGGCGCTGGGCAGATACACCCAGGACAGGACACCAATCTATCGCTAGGCACACACTCACTCACACAGACACACTCTATATGGGGCAATTTGGAGAACTCAATTGACCTTGATCCATGTTTTTGGACTGTGGGAGGAAACCGGAGAACCCGGAGGAATCCCACGCGGACACGGGGAGAACATGGAAACTCCACCCAGATGGGGATTCGAACCGGGAATCCCTAGTGCTGAGAGGAGAACATGCCAACCACTAAGCCACCATGCCGCTCTATATATATATATATATATACCACCAGTTGAGAATCGCTGCTCTAAACCATAAGAGTAAACTTGCAGAAATTATTTTAGAAACAAGAGATTTTTTTTTTCAGTTGTTCATTTAACAGACACTTTTACCCAAAGCGACTGACAGGTAACGCAACTCGGTTGATCAATTAGGGGCCTCGCTTAGGGGCCCAGCTTTTTGGGACAGGGGGTTTGAACCCTCAACCTTCAGACTGATAGCCCATCACACTAACCCCTGAACTGCCACACAATAAATAAAGACAATAAAGAAAACCGAAACTTACTGATGTCTGAGGAGGTCGCAGAGTGGGGCGGGACAGGGGGTAGGAGTTGGAGTCGGGGGTACCGCGGGGAAGCAGGGAACCTGGCGGGGGGCTTGTTTACAGTAGGGTTTGGCGTCGTCGTCCTCCAGCCAATCGTACGCCGTGGCGTTACAGCAGCCTTCACTCTCGATGGAACCGTTTCTGCGTGTACACGAGGAACCTCCACACACACCTGATGATGCAACACACACCGGGTTCAATGTTCCAGACGGGTGTGTTAGATTAGAAATGCATTACAGCCTATCCCGGCAGAACCTCTTCAGCTGTGTGTCAGGGTTTATAGAATGTGACGATTCAGCATCTAATTATCTATCCGTCTAATTATCATAATCATATACTAGGGTGTCGGCACGGTGGCTTAGTGGCTGGCATGTTCGGTTCCAATCCCCATCTGGGTGGAGTTTCCATGTTCTCCCCGTGTCCGCGTGGGTTTCCTCCGGGTTCTCCGGTTTCCTCCCACAGTCCAAAAACGTGGATCAAGTCAATTGAGTTCTCCAAATTGCCCCATAAAGAGTGTGTGTGTGTGTGTGTGTGTGAGTGTGTGTTCAGTGATAGATTGCCCCCCTGTCCTGGGTGTATCTGCCCAGCGCCCGAGACGTTCTCCCCTGGATGGGCATGGGGAACCCCGCCGCGACCCTAGTAGAGGATAAAGCAGAAGATAATGGATGGATGGATATACTAGGGTGGCGGCATGGTGGCTTAGTGGTTGGCATGTTCTCCTTTCAGCGCTAGGGATTCTCGGTTCGAATCCCAATCTGGGTGGAGTTTCCATGTTCTCCCCGTGTCCGCGTGGGTTTCCTCCGGGTTCTCCGGTTTCCTCCCACAGTCCAGAAACATGGATAAGGGTCAATTGAATTCTCCAAATTGCCCCATATAGAGTGTGTGTGTGTGAGTGTGTGTTCAGTGATAGATTGGCATCCTGTCCTGGGTGTATCTGCCCAACGCCCGAAACGTTCTCCCCTGGATGGGCATGGGGAACCCCCCCGCAACCGTAATAGAGGATAAAGTGGGAGATAATGAATGGATGGATATACTAGGGTTGGGGGGGGGGGGGGGTTCCCAGGGGATACACCCGGGACAGAGCGCCAATCAATCGCTGGGCACTTCCTCACAAACACACTACATAGGGGCAACCCATGTTTGTAGACTGTGGGAGAAAACCAGAGAAAGCCCATGCTGAGAGGAGAACATGCTAACTATCATTAATCTAATTAACTCAATCTCATAATGAATGTTATTGGAAACCAATTTGAAGGTCGTATCGTTTGTGTCGTTTTCAGAACCACAATGTGATCTGGATGTTCCATCAGTGGGGAACTCATACCTCATACCTGTCTCTGTGTCTCTCTGATGGTTCTCCATCAGTCACACAAAGGAACATTAAATGATAGAACATAAGAACAGACAGCAGGTGGAGCCATACCGCACTGGCCCTGCGTGTTGTTGTGGAAGTACTCCATCCCCAGGTTGATCTGCAGGGTGTTCATGGAGCTCAGAGAGATGGAGGAGCGGATGTTCTTGACGTAGACGAAGACCTCATTGTCCGATCCTTCAAACTGGAACCCGTCCTGTTCGTACGGCGGCGTGACCTTCACACCGTTTAACGTTACCTGCAAAATAAAAGGGTTTTTGATTTAAGTGGGCAATCTGTACCAAACATTTCACCTTTAACCTTAGAGACCAGCCTTACAAACAATGATGGGATAGGACTCTGAGGACAGGCTTTTGACCATATGATATGTAGTGGAACTTCTTTATGGACGGCATGGTGGCTTAGTGCTTTAGCATGTTCTCCTCTCGGCGCTGCGGATTCCAGGTTCGAATCCCAATCTGGGTGGAGTTTGCATGTTCTCCCCGTGTCCGCGTGGGTTTCCTTCGGGTTCTCCGGTTTCCTCCCACAGTCCAAAAACATGGATCAAGTCAATTGACTTCTCCAAATTGCCCCATATAGTGTGTGTTTGTGCCCAGTGATAGATTGCCCCCCTGTCCTGGGTGTATCTGCCCAGCACCTGAAACGTTCTCCCCTGGATGGGCATGGGGAACCACCCCCCCAGATGGGCATGGGGGAACCCCCCAACTGGATGGGCATGGGGGAACCCCCCATGGATGGGCATGGGGGAACCCCCCCCAACCGGATGGGCATGGGGGAACCCCCCAACTGTATGGGCATGGGGGAACCCCCCCCCGGATGGACATGGGGGAACCCCCCCTGGATGGGCATGGGGGAACCCCCCCAACCGGATCGGCATGGGGGAACCCCCCAACTGGATGGGCATGGGGGAACACTCCCCCCCCCCCCCGGATGGGCATGGGGAAACCCCCCTGGATGGGCATGGGGGAACCCTCCCCCTGGATGGGCATGGGGGAACTCCCCCAACCGGATGGGCATGGGTGAACACCCCCCCCCCGAGACACTAGTACAGGATAAAGCAGAAGATAATGGATGAATGGATGGAACTTCTTTATGGCGTATTTATTCACTCCCACATCCACCTACCTTCACCCGGTGGTCCTCATACTCCTCCACCTCCTGCCACTCGTGCAGAGCCTGAAGCGTGACGGTGGTGTTGCGGTACCTCATCGTGATTCCCTTCACACAGGACGCCGATGGCTCACAGTTGGAGTTGTCCACACTGATGCTGAGGTGGTGGCGTGGCGTCTTCTCCTCCACCAGTGTGTAGGTGCAGTTTTCGAAGAAGTTAAATTCGGCGTTACCAAAGGAGATGTAGTGAGGGTCGCCGTAGACGTCGCACTGACCTACGGGTCAGAAAGTTAAGAATTCAGACCGTACACAAAAACCCTGTTGGTGTCCACCTCGGGAATGGGCGGAGTCACTTACAGTCGCACTGCCAGCTCTCACAGCAGCCTTGCTTATCCCGGACCAGCTTCGGTGAACCTCTGGGACACTGGGGAACGTCTGGTGCCGGACATGTTATGGGTCTCAACTCCAAAATCCCGTTAGAGCAGGTTTTGTTGTAGCAGTCCTCGATCCACTGAGAACCATGTGGCCAGGTTTGGTTTCCCAGTGGATCTTTGCAATTTGTGGCAGGTGTAGTGACCATGGTTACCGTGGTCACTGAAGTAGTGGAGGTTTCTGAGACAGGAAACAAAAATAACCTTGTTAGATCTTTAAAAGCATGAGTGAGAAGGAGAACGTGTGAAGGACGTTACGGGTACCTTTGGAAGTGAAGACCTGTTGACTTTCGGTTGAAGATGTAATGGGTTTCCCGGTGATGACTGAATCTGTTGGGATTTGTGGTGGTGATGAAGTGGTTGATTTGGTTTTGGTGGTAGTTTGTGGAGTTGAAGTCGTGGTCTCAGGGGTTGTAGTCATTGTTTTTGTAGTGGGTGTAGTTTCTGATACGGTGGTTGTTAATGGGGGTGATGATGCAGCTGTTGTTTCTAGAGTTGTTGTAGTGGTGGTTGTAGTAGATTCAGAAGTTCTTGGTGTGGTAGTTTGTTGAGTTGTTAGTTCAGTTGTTGTTTCTGGGGTAGTTGTAGTGGGGGTTGTAGTAGATTCAGAAGTTTTTGGTGTGGTGGTAGTTTGATGAGTTGTTGGTTCAGTTGTTTCTGGGGTAGTTGTAGTGGGGGTTGTAGTAGATTCAGAAGTTCCTGGTGTGGTAGTTTGTTGAGTTGTTAGTTCAGTTGTTGTTTCTGGGGTAGTTGTAGTGGTTGTAGTAGTAGATTCAGAAGTTCCTCGTGTGGTAGTTTCTTGAGTTGTTAGTTCAGTTGTTGATTCTGAGGTAGTTGTAGTGGGGGTTGTAGTAGATTCAGAAGTTTTTGGTGTGGTGGTAGTTTGTTGAGTTGTGGGTTCAGTCGTTGCCTCTGGGGTTGTTGTAGTGGTGGTGGTTGTAGTAGTAGATTCAGAAGTTCCTGGTGTGGTAGTTTGGTGAGTAGTTGGTTCTGTGGTCTCTGAGGTTGTTGTAGTGGATTCAGTAGTTCCTAAAGTGGTGGTAGTTTGTTGAGTTGTGGGTTCAGTTGTTGCCTCTGAGGTTGTTGGGATTGTTGTAGTGGTGGTTGTAGTGGTGGATTCAGAGGTTTTAAATGTGGTGGTAGTTTGTTGGGTTGTTGGTTCAGTTGTTGCCTCTGTGGTTGTTGGGATTGTTGTGGTAGTAGATTCAGTCGTTCCTAAAGTGGTGGTAGTTTGTTGAGTTGCTGGTTCAGTTGTTGCCTCTGTGGATGTTGGGATTGTTGTCGTGGTGGTTGTAGTAGATTCAGAAGTTCTTGGTGTGGTAGTTTGTTGAGTTGCTGGTTCAGTTGTTGTTTCTGGGGTTGTGGGGGTAGTTGTAGTGGTGGTTGTAGTAGTAGATTCAGAAGTTCCTGATGTGGTAGTTTGTTGAGTTGTTGGTTCAGTTGTTGCCTCTGGGGTTGTTGGGGTTATTGTGGTGGTTGTAGTAGATTCAGAAATTTTTGTTGTGGTGGTAGTTTCTTGAGTTGTTAGTTCACTTGTTGCCTCTGGGGTTGTTGGGGTTGTTGTAGTGGTAGATTCAGAAGTTCTTGGTGTGGTAGTTTGTTGAGTTGCTGGTTTAGTTGTTGTTTCTGGGGTTGTTGGGGTAGTTGTAGTGGTGGTTGTAGTAGTAGATTCAGAAGATTCTGGTGTGGTAGTTTGTTGAGTTGTTGGTTCAGTTGTTGCCTCTGGGGTTGTTGGGGTTGTTGTTGTGGTGGTGGTAGTAGATTCAGAAATTTTTGGTGTGGTGGTAGTTTCTTGAGTTGTGAGTTCACTTGTTGCCTCTGGGGTTGTTGTAGTGGTAGATTCAGAAGTTCTTGGTGTGGTAGTTTCTTGAGTTGTTGGTTCAGTTGTCTCTGGGGTAGTTGTAGTGGTTGTAGTGGTAGATTCAGAAGTTCTTGGTGTGGTAGTTTCTTGAGCTGTTGGTTCAGTTGTTGCCTCTGTGGTTGTTGGGGTGGTTGTAGTGGTAGTAGATTCAGTAGTTCCTAAAGCGGTGGTAGTTTGTTGAGTTGTTGGTTGAGTTGATGCCTCTGAGTTTGTTGGGGTGGTTGTAGTGGTAGTAGATTCAGTAGCTCCTAAAGTGGTGGTAGTTTGTTGAGTTGTTGGTTCAGTTGTTGCCTCTGTGGTTGTTGGGGTGGTTGTAGTGGTCGTAGATTCAGTAGTTCCTAAAGCGGTGGTAGTTTGTTGAGTTGTTGGTTGAGTTGCTGCCTCTGAGGTTGTTGGGGTGGTTGTAGTGGTAGTAGATTCAGTAGATCTTGGTGTGGTGGTAGTTTGTTGAGTTGTTAGTTGAGTTGTTGCCTCTGAGGTTGTTGGGGTGGTTGTAGTGGTAGTAGATTCAATAGATCTTGGTGTGGTGGTAGTTTGTTGAGTTGTTGTTTTAGTTGTGGTGGTAGTTGTGGGACGTGGTGTTGATGGAGTTGTGGTTGCAGGTGGGGTTGTTGTACTTGGCGCTGTCGCAGTCAGTGGAGTGGTGTGGGCAGTCAGTGGAGTGGTGTGGGCAGTCAGTGGAGTGGTGTGGGCAGTCAGTGGAGTGGTGTGGGCAGTCAGTGGAGTGGTGTGGGCAGTCAGTGGAGTGGTGTGGGCAGTCAGTGGAGTGGTAGTTGCTGGTGTAGTTGATGTAGTTGTACAAACTCCTGAGGTCAAAAGTTCACACAGAACTGAGTTAAAAGAACGTAGTTTTATAGAAATCCACAAATAAAAATCTGTTTGTTTATTCATTCATTATCTTCTGCTTCATCCTCTATTAGGGTTGCGGGGGGGTTCCCCATGCCCATCCAGGGGAGAACGTTTCGGGCACTGGGCAGATACACCCAGGACAGGGGGGCAATCTATCACTGGGCACACACTCACTCACTCGGACACACTCTATATAGGGCAATTTGGAGAACTCAATTGACCTTGATCCATAATTTTTGGACTGTGGGAGGAAACCGAAGAACCCGGAGGAAACCCACGGGAAGGACATGCAAACTCCACCCAGATTGGGATTCAAACCGGGAATCCCTAGCACTGAGAGGAGAACATGCTAAACCACTAAGCCACCGTGCCGCCCAGACCGTATCTAACCGTTATATACAGTAATAAGAAAGAACAATAGAACAGATACCCATTAGGACAGAGCGCCCCCTGGCGCTGGACTGAGGACCTGCTGTTATTTTTTTTAGAAATTCCGCACATTAAATAAAGCAGGAATGCCATGGAATGACCTTTAGGTGGCAGTCTTTAGATGACGCGCTGAATTGGTTCCCTGGTGGCGCCGTTCTGTCGGCCACATGAACGTTCTACACGCATTCTGACTGCTGGGGTTGTGGGAGGTGACCGCGCCGGACGAAGCGTCAGTGTTCCGGCGTTCTGATCTGACATAACGATCTTTAATTAAATCAGGGTTATAATTATCTGTTATTTTATTGTTTTTTCGTATTTGATGTTAATTGATTGTTGTAATTGTTGTATGTCGTAACGAGCGGATGGTTCAATCTGCGGACAGCGCCATCTGCGGTTGACCTCCAACAGCGTAAACCGTAAACAGTCACGTCTACAGGATTTTATTCCATCCAATGAAATCCCGGCAGCGTCGGGGATTACACAAGGCGGCGGATTGGGGTTTGTGCATCTTAGTCGCCCCCTTGTGGATGTTAGCCACGCCCTCGGTTCCAATCTGGATTGGGCCGACCTTCCCTCTACAGTCCTGCAGGGAAGCCGGAGAACCCGGAGGAAACCCACGCGGATATGGGGAGAACATGCAAACTCCACCCAGATTGGGATTCGAACCGGGAATACCCAACGCTGAGAGGAGAACATGCTAAACCACTACGCCACCGTGCCAACCTAATAAAACCATCCATTATCTTCCACTTTATCCTCTATTAGGGTTGTGGGGGGGGGGGTTCCCCATGCCCATCCGGGGGAGAACGTCTCGGGCGCTGGGCAGATACACCCAGGACAGGGGGGGGGCAATCTATCACTGGACACACACTCACGCACACAGACACATTGTATATGGGGCAATTTGGAGAACTCAATTGACTTGATCCATGTTTTTGGACTGTGGGAGGAAACCGGAGAACCCGGAGGAAACCCACGCAGACACAGGGAGAACATGCAAACTCCACCCAGATTGGGATTCGAACCAGGAATACCCAACGCTGAGAGGAGAACATGCTAAACCACTACGCCACCGTGCCGCCCTAATAAAGTCAATGTTATTATATTTTTTATTTATATTAGCGATCCGGTTCTAACGTCCACACCTAAACGGCGTGATGTCACAACCCTTCTCAACCAATCAGATTGTAAGGTTGGACCTGTGAAAAGAGATAAACAATGAGAACATAAAGATACAACTTACCACAAACGATTTGCCCCTCGGAACATTCACTGTGAGGAAAGACACAAACATAAAGAACATAATAATAACATTCAAACCAACGTTCTCATCCAGAACTTTTATTTTATTGGTTTCTACAGAAGACGAACGAACCAGCACTGCTGCTGCAGCGCCACCCGATGGCCGGCGTTGAGCACCGTGTCGTTAAAGGAGCAGGTGCAGTTCTGCAGGGTGGAGCACGTTCTGGTGTTCTCATCAAAATAGGGCTGATGGGCGGGGCATCGAGGATAACAACCTAAACATGAATAAAGAATAAAGAACTATTTAAAAAATGAGATCATTATTCCATCCATCATCTCCCGCTTGTACCCTCTATTGGGGGGGGGGGTGTTTCACCAATGCCCATCCAGGGGAGAAACCCCCCCCCCCGTTTTTTCGGGCTCTGGGCAGATACACCCAGGGACCCCAGGTTGGCAATCCTAAATCGATCTGGGCACACACTCACACACACCACTCTAATATGGGGGCAATTTGGAGAATTCAATTGACTTGATTCCATGTTTTTTGAATCTGTGGGATCGAACCGAGAGAAACCCATGGTGGACAAAGGAAGAACATGGCAAACTCCCCCCAGATTGGAATTCGAAACCGGGAATCCCCCCAGCGCTGAGAGGAGAACATCTAACCACAAGCCACCGTGCCGGGCCACCGGTTCCCCATTCCATCCTCCATCATCCTTCAAGCTTTATCTCTATAGGTCCGCCGGGGGGGGGTTCCCCATGCCTATCCATGGGAGAAACGTTTCGGGTGCTGGGCAGATACACCACAGGACAGGGGAGCGATCTATCACTGGGCAACACACCACACACACTCTATATGGGCATATTTAGAGAATTCAATTGACCTTGATCCATGTTTTTGGACTGTTGGGGGAAACCGGAGAACCCCCGGAGGAAACCCATGCGGACAAGGGAATAACATGCAAACTCTCCACTCAGATTGGGAATTCGAACCGGGAATCCCAAGCGCTGAGAGGAGAACAGCTAAACCACTAAGCCCCTCCCCCCT
>JAFMOC010001488.1:0-18036 GCA_019802505.1 Corydoras sp. C115 | reverse complement strand
CTACAGAACTAAAAGACTAAAGCAGATACTGACCAGGAGAACAGAACCTTGAAGAATCTTCTGGGAAAGTTTCTGTAACAGTGCTGCAAGGGGGTGGTATTAAAGTTTCTGTAACAGCGCTGCAAGGGGGGTGTTATTAAAGTTTCTGTAACAGTGGTGCAAGGGGGGTGGTATTAAAGTTTCTGTAACAGTGCTGCAAGGGGGTGGTATTAAAGTTTCTGTAACAGTGCTGCAAGGGGGGTGGTATTAAAGTTTCTGTAACAGTGGTGCAAGGGGGGTGGTATTAAAGTTTCTGTAACAGCGCTGCAAGGGGGGTGTTATTAAAGTTTCTGTAACAGTGGTGCAAGGGGGGTGGTATTAAAGTTTCTGTAACAGCGCTGCAAGGGGGGTGGTATTAAAGTTTCTGTAACAGTGGTGAAAGGGGGGTGGTATTAAAGTTTCTGTAACAGTGCTGCAAGGGGGGTGGTATTAAAGTTTCTGTAACAGTGCTGCAAGGGGGGTGGTATTAAAGTTTCTGTAACAGTGCTGCAAGGGGGGTGGTATTAAAGTTTCTGTAACAGTGGTGCAAGGGGGGTGGTATTAAAGTTTCTGTAACAGTGCTGCAAGGGGGGTGGTATTAAAGTTTCTGTAACAGCGTTGCAAGGGGGGTGGTATTAAAGTTTCTGTAACAGTGGTGCAAGGGGGGTGGTATTAAAGTTTCTGTAACAGTGGTGCAAGGGGGGGTGGTATTAAAGTTTCTGCAACAGTGGTGCAAGGGGGGTGTTATTTTGGGTTTGTGAGTGTAGGGACGGAGGCTGTCTCGTTAGGCGCGGTCTCTATTAGTATAATTGATAGATGTTTTGTTTTAGAATTGTGTTTTCAGCCTATATGGCCATGTAATATGTTGGGCACCGTCAAGAGGGGTTTTAGTTAGAGGGGGGTAGTTTAATTAGTAGGGGTGTATTCAACTAAGGATTTTCATAGTCGAATCTGATTCGTCAGATTTTCCCTATAGTCGACTGATAGTCGAATCAGTTAAAATTTCACCACAAGATGGCGCTATAAGCGTGGTTTTTAAAAAAAAAATTTAAATATATTTTACTTGTTTTTCTAGAGCACTGTAAATGGGATCCCCGTTTGGGGGGAGCTTTATTAATTTGTAGCCTATTGTTAAAGCGCACACATCATTTAAAAAAAAATATTAACAGAAATTAGGATGATTTTATTTGACAAAAGGCTATATATATAACGAAGACAAAGACATTTTGTAACAGGTGCCTAGGGCACCTGTCACCTGTTTCGTGTTTCGTCCCGTTCGTTTTAGTTAATTAACGTTCCGTGGTTCATTAGTTTAGTTAATTAACTCTTGTCTGTAATTGGTTTGTCTTTTGCACGTGATCGGGTGTCTTTTTGTATATAGGTCCATTGTTTTTCCAGCGTGCGTACCCGCCAAGGTCCTGCCAGCATGCGTGCCCGCCAAGGTCCTGCCAGCGTGCGTGCCCGCCGAGGTTCTGCCAGCGTGCGTGCCCGCCGAGGTTCTGCCAGCGTGCGTGCCCGCCAAGGTCCTGCCAGCGTGCGTGCCCGCCAAGGTCCTGCCAGCGTGCGTGCCCGCCGAGGTTCTGCCAGCGTGCGTGCCCGCCAAGGTCCTGCCAGCGTGCGTGCCCGCCAAGGTCCTGCCAGCGCACGAACCCATCCCGAAGTCCAGGGGCGTCACGCCGCCCGTTCCGAAGCCCAGGGGCGTCACGCCGCCCGTTCCGAAACCTGATTCTCTAGGAAGTGGAGTTCCAGGAAGAGAGGAAGTGGTGATCAGGATGGATCTGCGGTGAGGATGCTGATCCTTGGGGCGACGGAGACCAGTCCCTGAAGGAAGAGGAGGATGCTTCTCTGGATGTGTCAACAGACCAATTCAGGGTGGTATAGAGGTATTAATAACTCTGCTTTTAGAAAGTGATGACGACGAGGGTGCTGCTGATGATGACGGAGAACCGCTGACAACAAGGGAGCTGCCATTGATGACGACGATGATGACAACAGGAGGACGACAACAATAGAAGGAACTTCAAGAACCGACGAGGGAATGCTGGGACTACAGAACTAAAAGACTAAAGCAGATACTGACCAGGAGAACAGAACCTTGAAGAATCTTCTGGGAAAGTTTCTGTAACAGTGCTGCAAGGGGGGTGGTATTAAAGTTTCTGTAACAGTGGTGCAAGGGGGGTGGTATTAAAGTTTCTGTAACAGCGCTGCAAGGGGGGTGGTATTAAAGTTTCTGTAACAGTGGTGAAAGGGGGGGTGTTATTAAAGTTTCTGTAACAGTGCTGCAAGGGGGGTGGTATTAAAGTTTCTGTAACAGTTTCTGTTTCTGTTCCCGCCAAGGTCCTGCCAGCGTGCGTGCCCGCCAAGGTCCTGCCAGCGTGCGTGCCCGCCGAGGTTCTGCCAGCGTGTGTGCCCGCCGAGGTCCTGCCAGCGTGCGTGCCCGCCAAGGTCCTGCCAGCGTGCGTGCCCGCCAAGGTCCTGCCAGCGCACGAACCCATCCCGAAGTCCAGGGGCGTCACGCCGCCCGTTCCGAAGCCCAGGGGCGTCACGCCGCCCGTTCCGAAGCCCAGGGGCGTCACGCCGCCCGTACCGAAGCCCAGGGGCGTCACGCCGCCCGTACCGAAGCCCAGGGGCGTCACGCCGCCCGTTCCGAAGCCCAGGGGGCGTCACGCCGCCCGTTCCGAGCAGCAGGGGCCGCACGCCGCCCAGCCCGAGCAGCATGGGCCGCACGCCGCACGCTACGCCGCCAGGGGGCGTCCGCCTCGCCACGACGCCAGGGGGCGTCCGTCTCACGCTGCCAGAGGGCGTGGCCCACTCCTCGTCCGACGGGGGCGCCCGCCTCACCACGCAGCCAGAGTACGTGGCCAACTCCGCGCCCGACGTGGGCGTCCACCGGACCACGCAGCCAGTGGGCGTGGCCCACTTCTGATCCGCCGTGGGCGTCCACCTGACTTTGCAGCCAGAGGGCGTTCGGCACGCCTCACCTGCAGAGGGCGTCCACCCGAGGGCGCCTTCCAAGCCCCGCTCAAGGAGGGCGGAGGACCCCCCCCCCCCCCCCCCGGGACTGTTTTTTTTTTTTTTCTCTTGGTCGCGTCCCTCCGTTGTGCGACCGCTGGGGCGGGGGTAATGTAACAGGTGCCTAGGGCACCTGTCACCTGTTTCGTGTTTCGTCCCGTTCGTTTTAGTTAATTAACGTTCCGTGGTTCATTAGTTTAGTTAATTAACTCTTGTCTGTAATTGGTTTGTCTTTTGCACGTGATCGGGTGTCTTTTTGTATATAGGTCCATTGTTTTGTGTCTTTGGTGCTGGTCGTTGTTGTTTGATGTCACATAGTCTTTTACGTACCTGTTTTTGGTGTTACTGCACCTTTAAATAAACCTGTTTCTGTTACCTTCGTGCCTGGCTCCCTTCAGCGCGTGTTTACGCCGGCTTTGCGCTCGTATGCGCATGCCGCTTCTGCCCGAGGTAGACTATCGTGACACATTTCATGTAAAAACTAATGCTTAGCAGCAGCCATGAACACCCCCATGTGGTCAAAATGGTACATTAGACTATGAGGTTCATAGTCGACTACGGTTCTCCGAATCGAATCGTCGAATCAGCGAATATTGCAACTCACCCCTATTAATTAGCGCTCTGCCTCCTCAGCATTCAGTTATGTGAACTTGTAAAAGTCGTATTGGAAGTTAGTCACGTTTAGAATTGAGTTAATTGAGTTACAATAACATGAAATTTTTAGAAATGGTAACGTCTAAATTTTAGCTTAAAATTTATGGCTGTAGAATTTTTAATTTAAAATTTATTTATGGGAGCATGTACAGTGAGTCCAAGAAGTATTTGATCCCTTGCTGATTTTCTTTGTTTGCCCACTAATAAAGACACTATCCTTCTGCACTTTTAATGGTAGATATATTCTAACATGGAGAGACAGAATATCAAGACAAAAATCCAGAATATAATTTTAAAGAATATATTTTAATTAATTTGTATTTCAATGAGGAAAATAAGTATTTGATCCCTCTTGCCAAACACACTCAATACTTAGTGGCAAAGCCTTTGTTTGCAAGCACAGCGGTGAGACGTTTGTTGTAGTTAACCACAAGTTTAGCACACACACCAGGGGGAATTTTGGCCCACTCTTCTTTGCAGATCCTCTCTAAATCATGAAGGTTGGTGGGCTGTCGCTTGGCAACTCTGACCTTCAGCTCCCTCCATAGATTTTCGATCGGATTGAGGTCTAGCGACTGGCTGGGCCACTCCATGACCTTAATGTGTTTTTTCTTGAGCCAATTGAGCCAATCGTTATCATGTTGGAAGCCCCAACCACGGCCCATTTTCAGATCCCTGGCAGAGGGGAGGAGGTTGTCCCTCAGGATTGTGCGGTACATGGCTCCATCCATCTTCCCAGTGATGCGGTGTAGTAGCCCTGTACCCTTGGCAGAGAAACACCCCCAAAACATGCTTCCACCTCCATGCTTGACGGTGGGCACAGTGTTCTTGGGGTCATAGGCAGCATTTTTCTTCCTCCACACATGGCGGGTGGAGTTGAGGCCAAAAAGTTAAATTTTGGTCTCGTCTGACCACAAAACCTTCTCCCAATAACTTGGTTCATCTTTCAAATGATCATTGGCATACTTGAGGCGCGCCTTCACATGTGCTCTCTTCAGCAGGGGTACCTTTCGGGCACTGCAGGATGTGAATCCATTGTTGCGCAAAGTGTTGCCAATTGTTTCCTTGCAAACTGTGGTCCCAGCTGCCTTCAGGTCATTTGCTAACTCCTGCCGAGTGGTTGCAGGACGATTTCTGACCGTTCTCAGCATCATTGCCACCCCACGAGGCGAAATCTTCTTTGGAGCACCGGGCCGAGGTCTGTTGATTGTCATGTTATACTCTTTAAACTTTCTGATAATTGCACCAATAGTTGTTACTTTCACATCCAACACCTTACTAATCTTTTTGTAGCCCATTCCAGCTTTGTGAAGGTCAACAATTCTGACTCTGAGGTCCAGTGACAGTGACAGCTCTTTGGTTTTACCCATGTTGGAGACTTGAAATCTGTGTGATCTGTCTGATTCTGTGGACAGGTGTTTTTCACACAAGTGATTAGTGAGAACAAGTGGCTTCAGGTCAGGTAACAAGTTGATTGGGAGTGTCTAACTGGTCTGTAAAAGCCAGAACTGCTAATGAATACTAAGGGATCAAATACTTATTTCACTCCATGAAATAAAAATCAATTAATATATATTCCTTAGATTTATTTTCTGGATTTTCTTTTTAATATTCTGTCTCTCCATGTAAGAATACATCTACCATTAAAAGTATAGAATGATCATGTCTTTATTAGTGGGCCAACGAAGAAAATCAGCAAGGGATCAAATACTTCTTGGACTCACTGTAGGTGCTCCCATAGGGGGGAATTGTCAGGAATTTTAAATTACGTGCACATAATAAGAGTCTCAAAATGGCCGAAAGTTTGCATTCAAACACAGGACTCTAGATTTGAACCGAAATGCTGGTCTTGGATTGGCTGATTTAAACCCTAGGGCGGTAATTTGTGATTGGCTTAGGCAGTTAAGGGGCAGGAATTAGACGTAATGGATATATACCCAGGTAAACACTGCGGGGACGCTCTATCACTCAGACCCGGAGGCAGACACAGCATCTGAACTCTGAGGATGGCAGACCCGCTGGCCAGCGTGAGTTACTGACGGTGTTCATGAAGTTCTCTTTGTCCTCAATAAATGAGTTGAGGCGACCATTTTTACATCAGCTCGTTCTTTCTGCCTTTTTCAAAATCAAAAGATCCTAACATTACAAACCTTTAACACTACGGGACACTTTATTTGAACTTTAATTTACTGACTTTTACACGTTACTTTTTTAGCATTTATTATTGTAACCATCAATCTGCTGCCGGTTGCTAAATTTACTCCGGGATAAATAAAGTATCCTCTCTATCTATCTCTCTAAAACTGTCGACTGCGTTGTCATTTAAATGTAATGTTTTTATTAAAACACATGAAACAGAAATGATTCTAATATAGTTTAAGGACTTTAATTGTAAATGAAGAAAATAAATTATTTTTATGTTTTAGAGGAAAAAACGTAAATATTACAGAAAAAGTATTTTGACATTTTAATTGTAACTTTTTACAAATGGTCATTTTAAACATATTGCACTTCATCATATTATTTTAATATAAAAAAGTTATTTAAAAAATGCTAAAAAAAAAAAAAATGTTAACTTCTACGTTTGTTAAGAATATAAAACAATCACTATTTTTTTTGCACTGTGACTTTCATAATTTTAATACTGCATTTTATTTTATAACTAATAAAGAAGCCGTGCTTCACAGAGGAGAAGTTCTGCCTGAAAATTCGTTCCTTTTTCTCTCTTTAAGTCGAGCTCTTCACTTGGTTTGTGTTCTATGCTGCTTCCACACTCAGGCTTTAGTCTTATTGATCTAATAATGTCATCTAGAACAATCTATTAGTTAGAGGAATGAGCTGAACCATGGACTTCAATACTCTAACTGTGTCACTGTTAATAATAACATTCAAAATGAATCAGCAAAAGATTTGATTCATCACTGATGGTGTGTATCGGTGCTCCACTTCATCCTCTGTAGAGAAGATCACATTCTGTAGGAGAGAAGAAACCAGATCAGACATCATCAGGTCTTCATCAGAGGAAATACCAGTCTGTGTGTGTGTGTGTGTGTGTGTGTGTGTGTCTCACTGTAGTATCTTCAGGTTACAGTGAGGATCATTCTGTAGATCAGTGAGGAGTTTCTTTCCTGATTCTCCTGGTTTATTGAGTTTCAGATTCAGTTCTCTCAGGTTTGATGAAGTGTTTGATCTCAGAGCTGAAGCCAAAGCAACAAAACCTTCATCTGTTAAACCACAATTAATCAACCTGCACAGACACAGAGAACATACCAAATCACCTCACAATCAGTGTATCTCTTAAACAATAACATCATAAATAATAAATCATTACAATGAAGAGAGTTTTATATTTAATGATGATCAGAATATGACATCAAACAAACAGGAAGTCAAAGAGAAACTCTATCAGGTTCTGTATCAGAGTGATTTAGTGTAATAGAACATGTGATGGTTGTGTTTAGTGTAAGTGCAGTGAGAGAGTGATGAACTTACTGCAGTGTCTCCAGTTTACAGTCTGGGTTCTTCAGTCCATCAGAGAGAACCTTCACTCCTGAATCCTCCAGATCATTAAAACTCAGGTTCAGATTTTTCAGACTGGAGTTTAAACTGAGAACTGAGGACAGAGCTGAACAACTTTCACCTGATAGATTACAATTAAACAACCTGAAACACACACACACACACACACACACACACATCAACATGGTTTCATATCATGACTCTTGTAGATAAACTCTGAGAATGATTCAACAATCTCATACGTTCTGGGGGTGGAACGTTGTATTGATCATGAAGTGTTGTGTACGGGGCACACGGTTCAGTACACACACAACACACACAACACAACACTACACACTTCATATAGAAACATCACACCAAGACGCTGGAACTAAACTCTGGAGGTGAGTTGTACTCGGGGGGCGAGTGAGGTGTTACCACGCTTTAAACCCTGTTTTGAATGATGCCCTATGATCATCACAACCCCACTGACCCATGGTCAATAGAGCTCCTGATCTCTGAACCTGCAGAGAACTTTCAGCAGAACCCTCCACATGATTGGGATCAAAACCAAAACGTTCATCTCCACGTCTTGGACATCTGACTAAAGCTACCATGTTTTTACCATCATTACAGAACTAATCCATCAGACAGAACTAATCCATCACTGAACACCGTGAGCATTGAGCAGACATTTCCCCCTTTTCACTATCTGCCCCCCCCCCCCCCCCCCCCGTGACATTCAGGAGAGCCCACCGTGTGTGGCGCCCTTCTAACAATGACATTATTTCTATGTCCACCACATGATCCACATACCCCCCCCCCCCGTACTGAATTCATACTGACCACCATATGATGTGGGGGTATGGCTTCACATACCCCCCCCCCCCCCCCACTGTAATTTGAATTCATACTGATCCACCATATGATCCACATATGACCCCCCCCCCCCCTGTACTGTACTGAATTCATACTGATCCACCATATGATCCACATACCCCCCCCCCCCCCACTGATACTGAATTCATACTGATCCACACATATGATCCACATACCCCCCCCCACTGTACTGAATTCATACTGATCCACCATATGATCCACATACCCCCCCCCCCCCCCATATGATCCACATACCCCCTGTACTGAATTCATACTGATCCACCATATGATGCACATACCCCCCCCCCCCCCTGTACTGAATTCATACTGATCCACCATATGATCCACATACCCCCCCCACCCCACTGTACTGAATTCATACTGATCCACCATATGATCCACATACCCCCCCCCCCACTGTACTGAATTCATACTGATCCACCATATGATCCACATACCCCCCCCCCCTGTACTGAATTCATACTGATCCACCATATGATACACATACCCCCCCCCACTGTACTGAATTCATACTGATCCACCATATGATCCACATACCCCCCCCCCCCCCCCCCCGCTGTACTGAATTCATACTGATCCACCATATGATCCACATACCCCCCCCCCCCACTGTACTGAATTCATACTGATCCACCATATGATCCACATACCCCCCCCCCCCCTGTACTGAATTCATACTGATCCACCATATGATCCACATACCCCCCCCCCCACTGTACTGAATTCATACTGATCCACCATATGATCCACATACCCCCCCCCCCCACTGTACTGAATTCATACTGACTCCACCACCATATGATCCACATACCCCCCCCCCCCCACTGTACTGAATTCATACTGATCCACCATATGATCCACACCCCCCCCCCCCCCCCCCCCCCCCCACTGTACTGAATTCATACTGATCCACCATATGATCCACATACCCCCCCCCCCACTGTACTGAATTCATACTGATCCACCATATGATCCACATACCCCCCCCCACTGTACTGAATTCATACTGATCCACCATATGATCCACATAGTGTTCTGTACTCTACATTCACCAGCAGGTGGCGTTATGTATGGCATGACAAAATGAAAAAAGAAAAGAAGAAATAAAGATGAAGACAGATTGTAAATGCTGCGTTCTTGGTTCCTAATTCATAGAACATGTGATGGTTGTGTTTAGTGTAAGTGCAGTGAGAGAGTGATGAACTTACTGCAGTGTCTCCAGTTTACAGTCTGGGTTCTTCAGTCCATCAGAGAGAACCTTCACTCCTGAATCCTCCAGATTATTAGAACTCAGGTTCAGATTTTTCAGACTGGAGTTTAAACTGAGAACTGAGGACAGAGCTGAACAACTTTCACCTGATAGATTACACTCACACAACCTGAAACACACACACACACACACACACACACACACACACACACACACACACACACACACACACACATCAACATGGTTTCATATCATGACTCTTGTAGATAAACTCTGAGAATGATTCAACAATCTCATACGTTCTGGGGGTGGAACGTTGTATTGATCATGAAGTGTTGTGTACGGGGCACACGGTTCAGTACACACACAACACAACACTACACACTTCATATAGAAACATCACACCAAGACGCTGGAACTAAACTCTGGAGATGAGTTGTACTCGGGGGGCGAGTTGTGTGTTGCACCACCACGCTGTAAAGCCCTCTGCTCATGCCATGCTGAGTGGATCTCAGTTTAGAGGCGGAGCCTGGAGCGCCAGTGGAGGGTTCTTTCGAGGACGCATGTGCGAGCCGTGCATGCAGCCTGCAGTACCACAGTTTCCCTCCGGGGATCAATCAAGTTTTCTGATTCCGATTCAAATGAACCGTGTGGGAGGAGTCCTCTTAGTTTCTGTTCATACCGTCTAATTAGCTTAATAGTTCTGTTAGTTCTGATTTAGAACCCTGGAGACCTGTGTAGATACCACCCGTTCAAGTGTTTTAGACAGGAAAGGTAACAGTGATACAGGTCTGTAGCTCTCGACCGAATTTGGTTAGGGTTCGGGTTGCGTGTCCCGAAACCAGTTCAGTTTCCAAAAGCTCATACACGACACTCCAGAACATTGCTGGTAAAGAACAACGTTCTTCAGGCGTCACGGCGTGCAAAACATCACACTGCGACTTTCACAGAGACTCTTGAGAGTGTTGCACCCCCTGCTGGAGTGACGTCTCACTGATGTTAGGGACTCTCACGACAACTCTGCTCCCGTCAGACCACCACCAAGTTGGGTGGAGGACTATGTACCTTAAGCACACATGAACTTAAGAAACACTGAATCACGTGAGGTTCCTATAGACTTTTAAATGTTCTTGGGCTGTTGCTATAGTTCTACACTGGTTCTACAGAAAGGAACTTGCTGTTGTTTAGCACTAGGATGACTGAGTTTTCCAAATCCTGAGGAGAAGTCCCGCCCCCCCCCGAATTTGTTCACCTCAGGGGGCCACCAGCCTGCTAATGATACGCATATTATAGCCACCACCCACCCCAGCCTCACATTCAGAAGGTGGTGTCCTTCTCAAAGCAGTTTTCTCTCCTGCCTGTTGCAAACTGATTTAGAGAGAGAACAGCTAACTTGTAGTTACTTCAAAGATGTATGATGTTAGTTAGTTTTTAGTAACTTTACCTGTCTTTGTTAATAAAAAGTGTTAGATCCAAAGTTATAATTACATATATGTATATACAGTATGTTGTTCCTATAATATGGTTATAACATTTACTACAATTGAAGGTTATTCTCATGAATTCCTGAAAATGTCATTTTGTAGCAACTCTATCTGGGTCTGATATTTTTTTTCTATTTCTATTTCTATTTACATTTTCTAAAATGAACGGAACTACATTCTGACACATATGCAAGATGCCTGGACATATATATATATATATATATATATATATATATATATATATATATATATATATATATAAAAAGTATTTTTTTATATTAGGATGTAGATGTCAGTTGGTAGCAACTTTTGGAATGTTGGCAGAATTTGTGGCAAGGTGTTTTGGAAAGGAGTTTTCTTTCAATATATTTTTAGAACATATTCGATGATTGAAATATTTATTTTTTTCTAATGCATGCATGCAGACGTGTGGATGCATTTCTATTGTCAAAGCTTTCTCAATTGCTAATGCTATGCATATCACACGTTTGGAACGTACATTTGCACACGAACAACCTGCTGCATCTGTGCTGCAAACTAATTCTCACCTGTTCAAATGGTTTTTGCAGAGATCATTTGAGTCCTAATATAAGCAGACGCAGAAACGGTGTCATCACATAACTTTTTGCTGCTGTACTGTTCGGAGCACACGGAGAATAAATGGCAGAGAAAAGAACCCTCACTGGACTTCAAGCTTTGGAGCTCCTGACTGCTATGGATGAATGTGACTCAGACGGTGGAAAGGAGCTTTCCTTTTATATAGTGGATGATTCCGACACAGAATCGGATAGTGATGGATCATCTGAAGAAGAGCAACCCAGCCCTCCCAGAAAGAAACTTTCTGTAGCAGAGACCACCGCACCAGCCATAAAAGCAAAGGACGGGACAGTTTGGACGACGGTGGATGCTAAAAGCCATCCTCAGACTGAACTCAGAAGAGATGTTATGTTTCAAGAGAAAACAGGACCTACTGAGCATGCCAAGGTATTGTAATAATTTAGTTATTGTTTTATTGTGGTTTTATTTAATTAAACTAATTGTTACTTAGTACAGTGTAATAAGCACCTTTTCGTTTTTTCGTGCAGCCTTTAAAGCTTTCTCTGCTTATTCAGCACAGACATGTTTACAACCATCACTGCCTGCACAGAACATGAAGCCCATAGAACAAACGACCGCTGGAGCCGTACTGTCCCTGATCTAATGGCATTCATAGCAGTTCTGTATTTTCGAGAGACACTTAGCTGAATTGGACACTTGGATATGTAAAAAGTGTTAGATGCAAAGGTACAATTTCTTATAGGTATGAAAATTGTCATGAAAATTCCATTTTATATTGTTTTCATTGAACCATTCTTTTCCTCTAAATGTTTTGCAGCGTGCCGTTGAAGCGCAGGTGGAAGATGCATGGAGCAGCATGTTCTATGAAGGAATCAAAGCAATCATTTTCTAACTAACATGTTCTATATGTTACGATGGGGGGAATGATAGGAGCCAAGATACAGGGGAGTAGTGGCCGGGTGACAGATGCCACTAAACGGCGTATGGGTGTGTGTGTATATATATATATATGAGGATATAAGAAATGTAATAATATTAATATATAATTATGAATATATATATATATATATATATATATATATATATATATATATATATATATAATAATGCCTAATAATAATCGGCACTCCCGCGGCGCGCTGGGAGTAACGCGCAAACGTCCCGACCGAGGTTCGAACCGGCGGGCTGTGACGTTCGAGCCGCCGAACTAAACCGATGCGCCACCTAGGCTTTCCGGAAAATAGCGCGAGGAGCGTTCTAGCCCCTATGGCAGCTGACTCCGCGACCGCGGCGCAAAAACCCCGAACCGAAATGACGCCGGTGTGACGTCACCGAGTGACGCACACAGGGCTTCCCTGATCCCCAACTCTGAACCCGAACGCTGTGCTCTCGAGCGCCCTGCCGCCTCCACGGATGAGCGGCGTTCGACTGGACGCGTTATCGGCACACAGTAATATACACACAGGGGAGAAGTGATCGTGATATTGCCCCAGGGCGTACCCCGGCAACCAATATCATAGGACAGTGGGAATACAACGTAAGAAGAGGACCCACTGTCAATTCAACATTGGGCATTGCTCCAACGACCACACACTGCGCGTGAAAAAGGCGACGGCGTGGCGAGGAAGCACCGCCACAGACCGTGTTAAATAAGGACGCTGGCAGCTGGGTCTCATCAGACCTGATTGCCGCTGTGCCTCCTGGGAGTTGGAGTTTTACTCCTTACACGGCGAGATGGCGGCATGCGTCTCTGTCGCCCCCCTGTGGCGACACGGCCTGTGACAGTATAAATGAATTATTATGCATTATGGTTCCATACTGGCTTCATGTATTAGAGGTATTTACATTTTAGCATTATGCTTCACAGAAGCAGCGTGTTCACGGCGAACCTGACGCTTATTCGCGCTGCAAGTGAAGAAATTGATTGCTAAGTTCTGTAAAACAAAGCTAAAATGTAAATACCTCTAATACAGTGTGGAACCATAATGCATGATAATTTATTTATAGAGCATGTTAGTGAGAACTTGCTGGCGCTTGCTGGTGCTGTATATGTCTATCTTCAGTTCTCCAGATTCTCTATCAATGACATCACATCTGTTATTATTGTTTAATATGTTTAACATAAATGTTCTGCATTTTGTTTAAATGGTTTCGAGCAATCTAACTCAGGCTGATCAGATATGCATTGATTAATTAAAGTGTTAATAATGCTCTATTCTTAATTAAAGGGGGGATTGTTGGGTTCTGTACTCTACATTCACCAGTAGGTGGCGTTATGTATGGCATGACAATATTGTAAAAATTTAAATGCTGCGTTCATAGAACATGTGATGGTTGTGTTTAGTGTAAGTGCAGTGAGAGAGTGATGAACTTACTGCAGTGTCTCCAGTTTACAGTCTGGGTTCTTCAGTCCATCAGAGAGAACCTTCACTCCTGAATCCTTCAGTTTATTAGAACTCAGGTTCAGATTTTTCAGACTGGAGTTTAAACTGAGAACTGAGGACAGAGCTGAACAACTTTCACCTGATAGATTACAACAAGATAACCTGAAACACACACACACACACACACACACACACACACACAGAGTCTTGTATGTAGTTGATGTTAATTATAATTATCACTGATCTAAAATCTACAGAGGTACGTTGTAGGGATCAGTTCTAATTAAGGTGGTGACATCACAGATGGATTAATTAAACATGACTGAGATAAGTAATTAATAATGTTGTAAATGGTGAAAGTTTAAGGTGAATGTTTGTAATGAGGTCAGAAGGATATGGAGATGTAGAACTTTGGGTTTGGTGTCACATGGTGCACATTGAGCTCTGAGTAAAGTCATGGAGTTTCATCATTTTAAGGCACATTAACGTTTCCATTTGCTTTAAGTCTTTCTTCATTCTAAGTTCAAGTTAAGTTCAAGTTATTTATTTATATAGCGCTTTTTACAACAGTACATTGTCACAAAGCAGCTTTACAGAATGAAAAGCCTTTAAACCCCCAAAGAGCGAGCCGAAGCGACAGTGGCTTTTATGTTGTTATTTAAGGAAGAAACCTTGGGAGGACCAAGACTCAGTGGGGGACTCATCCTCCTTGAGCGGCCGGGCAGCAACAACAGTGTAGGACAGCCATGTCCAGATACTAAACAAATGGAAAAACTAACAACTAGAAAACTATATGTGAGTCCATTAGGGGGCGTCCTGCAGGACCGCCTTGTCAGGATCCATACAGTATTAGTCAGCAGAGCCATGGATGAAGGTCTCCAGGAAGCCGGGGACACCTCAAAAGAAACAGACAAAGGAAGGGTGTTACGACGGGGCGCGCTGGCCGGAAAATGGCGGCGCAGCGCGGCGTGGTGGCGAATCACAGAGCCAGGAGACCAGGTAAATAAACACAAACAGCTCTTTAATGGCTGAACGCGGGAACGCCGCTAGAACGAGCCGAGAGCTTAATAAACAGAGAAGTATCGGTGCAGTGGGAACGCCGCTGCGGACACGAAAACACGTGACACAAACCGAAACTAAACCGAGAACGTGCAAACGCGGAAAAGCCGCAGAATGCCGAAATAACAGAAAACACAACACGAAACACCCGACGAGACACTGTGGGTAAGAACTAACCATACACAGATACACAGAAATGCTGACCTACTGGCAGCTCAGCCGAGGTTCCTTAAATCTGCCAGTAGGTCGTCAGTCATTAGGTAGGGCCCAATCCCTGCACAAGGGGGTGGGTCCTACCTACGGAAGCCCGACACGGCCGAAACCCGAAACACGGGAGGCAGGTGGGAGGGGCCCAACCCTCCCAACCTGACAAAGGGAGTTAGAGCTAATAATAAAGCACGGCATTTAATTAATAAGTAATTAATTGACACAGTGCAGCATGTGACTCCGGCATCACTGACTAGAGCAGCAGAAATAAATGAGGCAGATACTGCAGACTCTACATAGTTGAGATGGCGCCCCGGAACAGCATCATTCCAGCGCCACACCCCCCCCATTGATGATGAGGTGGGTGAAGAGGTGAAACGACAGCATACACTGATCAGAGATTACCCCCCAACACAGCCAAGTCTGAGATCTACATCTTTATCTACAGGGGATTAGTTAAACGCAAGATTAAATAAATGTGTTTTTAATTGATTTTTAAAGATTAATAGTGATTCAGAATCACGAAAAGTAACTGGAAGGCTATTCCAAAGTTGAGGAGCCTTGTGGGAGAACGCTCTTCCACCAGCAGTCATTTTATTTATTCTAGGAGCTAAGAGAAGACCAGCACCTTGAGATCAGAGCTCACGTGTTGGCTTGTATGATTGAATCAACTCACTCAGATACTGTGGAGCCTGATTATGTAGAATTTTATATGTTATTAATAAAATTTTGTACTCGATACGAAACTTAACTGGTAGCCAGTGCAAGTTTGATAACACAGGAGTTATATGATCAAACTTTCTGGTTTTAGTTAAAACTCTAGCTGCAGCATTCTGCACAAGTTGTAATTTATGTAATGATTTATTAGAACATCCTGTCAGAAGTGAATTACAATAATCTAACCTTGAGGTAATAAAAGCATGAATTAGTTTTTCTGCATCTTGGAGGGAGAGGATATTTCGTAGCTTCGAAATGTTACGAAGGTGAAAAAAAGCAATTCTAGTGATATTGCTAATGTGCTTTGTAAAGGAGAGATCTGAATCAATAATGACACCGAGATTATTTACAGATGAACTTAGTCTAACTAAAGAGTTATCAAGGTTTAACATAGTGTTAGAAGCTTTGTTCATTTTGTCCTTGGGTCCAACTATCAGAAACTCTGTTTTATCAGAATTTAGCAGTAGGAAGTTTTTTGACATCCATATTTTAATATCTTGGATGCAGTCTTCGAGCTTACTGACTGAAAGACCATCATTAGGGTTAGCTGAAACATATAACTGTGTATCATCTGCATATGAGTGGAAACAGATTCCATGTTTACGAATAATTGATCCCAATGGAAGCATATATAATGCAAATAGGAGTGGGCCCAGAACTGACCCTTGTGGGACGCCATATTTAACTTTAGCAAGATCAGAACATTGGTTGTTAACACAGGTGAATTGATATTGATCTGTCAGGTAGGATTTAAACCACTGGAGTGCAGATCCTGTAACACCCACAATGTTTTCTAATCTATCAACTAAGATGTTATGGTCTATAGTGTCAAAGGCTGCACTAAGATCTAATAATACAAGAAAAGAGATTTGGTTATTATTAGAGGACATTAATAAGTCATTAACAACTTTAATTAAGGCTGTCTCAGTGCTATGGTGAGACCTAAAACCTGACTGAAAAACTTCATGAACGTTATTAGCTAGAAGATGGCGATTCGGCTGGTTGATATTGGTCTATAGTTGGACAGTATTAGAGGATCTAAATTTGGTTTTTTAAGTAATGGTTTAATGACTGCACACTTCAGATTTTTGGGGACATAGCCTATTTTAAGTGATGAATTTATAATGTTTATAAAAGGCTCTGTGATATTTGGTAGGAGGTCTTTAAGCAGGTTTGTAGGTATTGGGTCTAACATACAGGATGTTGTCTTTGATTGTGTAATTAATGAGACAAGCTCTTTTTTAGATATGGGGTTAAAGGTATTTAACTCTTGTACTATATTATTTTCTCTACCACTAGATTTTTCAGAAATCATTGAGGGTTGATTGGTTACGCTACACAATGCATTAGATGAATTAAGTGTTATGTTTTCAATTTTGTCACTAAAGAAATTCATGAAATCATTGCAGCTGAACTGTGAGTGAATCTGTGAATCTGATTCAGTAGCACTTCCAGTTAATTTGGCAATGGTACTAAAGAGGAATCTTTGGTTGTTTTTGTTGTTCTCTATTAATTCAGAATAATATTTAGTCTTCGCTGCATTGAGTGCATGTTTGTACTCAGTCATACTGTCCTTCCATGCAACCCTAAATACCTCTAATTTAGTTTGTCTCCATTTACGCTCCATGGTTCTAGTGGCTTGTTTTAGGGCGCGTGTTTGATCATTAAACCATGGAACGAGTCTTTTATCTTTAATCCTTTTTAGTTTAAGTGGATTCTGAGGTATTTATTCTGTTCCAGTTGTTTGTTGGTATGTTGGTAAATTTGGTTCACCTTAAATTTAAGACATCACTGTTAGGGGGCGTGGCATGGTGGGAAAAATATGTGGTACTAAACGTTCAATGAACTTATGGTACCATGAACCATGAAGATGAAGTTCTACAAAGAAATGACATCATGAGGTGGAGAACCATTCAGAGGTACAGTTCTGATCATTAGTACACATGAGGAACTGGTTCTTAGTTCCTGGTCCTCTGTACAAACTGGACTTTTCTTTAATCTTGTGTTTTATTGAAGTGAAATTTCACTTTGCTTCATGGTTCTTCATGTGGTTCCTCAGGTGGTTCCTTCAGATGGAGCCTCAGGTGGTTCCTTCAGATGGTTCCTCATGTGGTTCCTTCAGATGGTTCCTCATGTGGTTCCTTCAGATGGAGCCTCAGGTGGTTCCTTCAGATGGTTCCTCATGTGGTTCCTTCAGATGGTTCCTCATGTGGTTCTGATCACTTGTCTGAAGGTGACTAAGGTCTTTCGAGTGTGCTTGTTCATTATCAGAATAAACAGATCACACACACATGTTCTGAGTTCTTCTGATTCTGGATCAGAATCTGAGTCTCTG